>WAAG01043220.1:256825-271469 GCA_013390105.1 Tichodroma muraria | reverse complement strand
TCAATTAAAAAGTGGAAAAAATGGCAGCTTCTGGAATGAGAACGACATTGCCAAGAATTTTTATAACTTACTGTATTAGTGAGGGCTCAGAAAGCATTTGTCTAAAAACGATGAGCTGTACATGAAAGCTTTCTGGGAAACGTGAGGCTTTTCCATTCTATTAAATACCTTTTAGAAGGGATGAGTGCCTTGAAATGTTTGTCCTCTCAGTGCTTAAAAGGCTCAGCACGTCCCATAAGTTGCTGTGTTTTATGTTATTTGTGTGTGTGCATCCCTCTCTCTGCTTTTCCTGAAATTATGTCTATTTGTGTCCATAAATCTCTGCTGCACTTGTGCTCTAATGAACAAAAAACTTCATGCAGTGCTCCTTGAGTTAGAAAATCCCCTTTTTAGTCAATTATCGTAGCAACTGCTTGATGTGTTTTTTTGTTTCTTTATTAGTTACAGAAATGCATTTGAAATGGCTTGAAAATAAAATATTAATCCGTCTTCTTTTAAACCTGTAGCCCTCTAGTCTGGTGCAGCCCAACGCTCATTACAAATAATTTGGATATAAATGGGATTGTACCAGAATTCAGCTCAGAGCAGTAATTACAAGTAAAAGCTTTGGTTACACTCAATGTTGGAGCAGTTGTTAAAACCAGACCGTTGCCTATCAGCAGCATTAGCAGGGATATTATTAAAGCACATTAAAGTTTATTTCAAGGAAGTTCTGGCTCAGGGTTAGAGCGAGATCTGGAAACAGCAATGAAAAGGCTCAACTTGAATTATTCAGAATGAAGAGCAGGGAGAGAAAACCTAATATTTGACAGGACTTTTTCAGGAGGGTTTGTTAAAAATGGGGCAAAAAGGACAAAACTTTCTTGGGATGAGTATGAGTTTGTAATTTTTTTCTCTATATATATTTATATGTGTGTATCTTCTTATAGTATCTTATACTATCTTATAGTAGCTATTTTTTATATTTTTATACATTTTTTCCCTCTATACTTAGAATTTTTCTTGGTCAGCAGAGAATGTTTGTAATCTGGCATGTTAGGAGGCTGGGAAAGGAAATAATCCAGGTTTTTGTGTGTGTATGTGCACACAGGCTCAACACGGAACCATCCAAAGTAGTTTATTGATGCAACTGGAAAAAAACAATAAAGAGTTTAAATTTTGTGCCTATTTAGCAAAAAATCGAAGGTACTCTCTGGAAATACTTCATAAAAATGTAGAAATAGAGACTGTCACTCCCATCAGTGCTTCCAGGCTTGTTCCAGCATGCTTTAATGTGGATTTTTCTTATTTTGTTTTCTTGAGTTCAAAACTCTCTCCCCTATTAGGGGAGAATAGAGAGCCTCTCTCCCCTATTTATCACCATTCTAGCCCAGGCAAATTTCCATCCTGAATTTTGATATTTATGGGTTTTGTTTTGACGAGTAGCAGGGTTGTATTCCCGAAAGAATCTGCTGCAAAGGATCTTTGGGGAAACCTTTTTTTCTTTCGTTTTGGTGCATAAAAGTTCACAGTGGAGATAACACCGAGCCTGAACTCTGAGTTCAGGGCTGTATTTTCACAGGGAAGGAAAATCTGTGTGAATAAGCACTAATTACCCCTCTGACAGGCAGCAAACCCCAAATCTGTATCCATTTAGGACGCCAGGCTTTCTGTAAGCTGTTTTTCCAAATAATCCATTTTATGCATTTATTAACCTATAAATACATTTTTATAAATCTTGATGACATTTGGGTATTTTATTAACCACAATAAATGCCAGGGAAAATTGAATTAGGAAAGCTTGTAATGTGCTTTACTACCAGTTTTTCAAATTTTGCTGAGCTGTAAATGGTTCTGCTTTATATCCAGGATAAATCTGTTTGAGGACTGCAGGAATAAGTCTTTTTCTTTGTTGCCAGAGGCCCTGACCTTTACGTTGATGGGTGGTTTTTTAACAGCTTCACCTCTGTCTTATTCTGATTCTAGAGTAATTTGATTATCTGCCTTGAGGAGTGTCCCAGCAGATGTGAAACCCTTCAGGTGAGGGTACAGAATATGTCACAGAGCTCAGAGAGGGTTGGACAAAGCTGGAACCACCACGATCCCACAAACACCTTGCAAAACACAAGTTTTTTCTTGTATTTGTCCTGCTCTTTCAATCTCAGTCTCAAAAGAGGTACTGATTGTCCCTGAAATGTGGGGAGGGGACAATATCTGATCCCAAAAGTTGAATTTCTTCCAGGTGAGAACCTTCCCCTTCACTTGCAGAATAAATTTGGTAATTTGAACAATTTGCAGTGGATCCATGAACCCAAATTCTGGGTGAAGTTTTTCTGTTTTGCTCTGTGCTTGCTGAAGATGCTGCTCCAGAAGCTCATCCTTTCCTATTTATCCTCCTTTTTTACATCTCCTGCCCAACACCGAGCTTGTGCTGTTTGTTTACATGACTCCCATGCTCTTGGCTGCTAGGGATGGTTCCCTTCCTTAAATGTGTTTTTTTCCCCAAATATTTGTATATCAGAAAGGCAAAGCTGGACTTAGCACAGTGTGGCTTTTCTTGTGAACCCAATTAATTTTTTCTTAGTTAATGAAGTACAATACCCTCATTATTTCAGACAGCCAATTCATTTTTAGGGTAGCAAAACCAGTGCCTGAGTCATAATTAAAATCGGTGGAGCACCTTTCTTTGTGAAGACACTGCTTTAACCAATTCTGGATTAACTTTTGGTTCCATGATTACTCCTTGAGCATAATTACATGGCTAAAACACCTTTTTCCTCTGGGTTAGGCTGGTGGAGTTGAGGAGCTCTGCGGAGCTGAGAGCAGAATCATAATTGTGTGTTCTAGAGGTGCTCCCCAGTGGTTCAGGGGTGGTTTTCTGGTGTTCCTGCTGCTTCCAGGTGCAGCTGGAGGGTGCTCAGGCTCTGGGTACCACTCAGAGACCAGATCAGCCTTAAGCATCAGCTCAACAGGAGGAGGAATAAAGAGTGTTCAGGTGAATTCATGATGTGGGGCCCGAAATGCAGAATGGGAAGCACTTTAAGAGATTATTAGTGAAAATTCCACTTGTTTTTTCTTTTTTGCCCAGAGTACAACAGGAGCCTCTGCAGTGACTGAGGCACCACAAGCAGCAGCTCCAGTAAACCAGAACAACCCCACTGATCTACAAGTATTCATAAATACAAACTGCAGGCAGATAAGCAGGCAGGAGGATGGGAGAGGCAAGGGCTCAGAATAAAAGATATCTATATTCATTTATTTATATATTTCCCTTTGTCTCTGAAGCGCAGAAAGGCCACACCATTTTTTTGTATTGACTTAAAGGTCTCATCTGAGGAGGCACTGACCACTTCATTCATTTATAAATCCTTCCTTATCTGTTGTTTCCCATGGATGAGAGAGAAATAATGCATTTAACAGCAAGACCAGCAGCACTGAAGGTCCTGGGAGAGGGAGGTGTTCAAGGCTCCACTGGATTGTTTTGTTGGTTAGGAATAGTGCAAATGTGGTTTATTTGCATTAAATAAATTCCCTGCTATTTACTGAGCTGGAAGGGTTGGAAAGGACTTCTTCCTTTTCATTACAGCAGAATTTAACTCTTGCATGAATGGTCCTGGCAGCTGGGGAAATATGAGCTGGTGAAGGCAGGCATGATTTGACCCATAAAATTATCTCATGTGACATTTTGATGTGTCTGCAGAGAAATGTGCTGGAGAGGGCTTGGGTTTGGAGATCAGCTAGGAATAAAGACCCTCCTTAGAATGCCTGGAGCTCTCAATATTGGTGCCTTTCTCCAGGGAATCTTCCCCACTTATTTAGAGTATTTGCATGGAAAAACAGAAAATGCAAAGTCTCTTCCAAGCCATTTCATAAAGGCACTGCAGCTCCAGGGTGGTTTTAGGGCTGTTTTGCTTGTTTGGAGAACCTGGCTTATCTCCTTAAAAGATCTGAACAATGAGGAATGACAGCAAACAGCCCGGGTGTGTTTGCTGTGTGTTTTATTTCTGGCTGAGGAGGAGGCTGGCTGGAGACAGACACATCTGTCATCTCGGTTCTGGTGAGCACACATGAACTTCTTAGCCTAAAACGTGGTTTATCTTGTCTTATTTTATGAGTCTTCTCAGAAGTGTTGTAGGTGTGAGGAGCTTATTTTGGTTTGAGCACTTATGCTGCTCCGCAGAGCAGTTCAGCAAAGAAATCACCTTCGTTCCTGGCAGAACGTGGCACGTCCATCATTCAGCATTGCTGTGAGTAATGTCCTCGATGATTTAAAATGCTTTTATGGGCACATTTGTCTCCAGGAAAGAGCAGCCATTGACCACTTGCATACTGCATTGCCCCAGAAACCAAACAACAGCTGAATGTTCTTGTCAGAATCTGTTTTATTGGTTTATTTTTTTTTTAGAGAAATGACTGGCAGGACCTCCCTAACATCTCCCTTTCCTTTTGTCTTTCTCCTGCCTCTGGTGTTGGTAATACTCACCAGCCTCATTCTGCTGAGCAGCAGCATCTCTTTTGAGCATTTTCATGTTCCAGGACTTATTCAGAGGGAGAATAGAGCAGAAGCAATGTGAGTGAGGTTTTCTTTATGGATGCACGTGCTAGTCTTGGAATGAGATTGCTCTGGGGATTTTCAAAGAGTCCTTTTGGCTCTGACCCAGACACCCCTTGTGGGAGGAATCCCAGCACCTACCTTGGATGGAGCCATGCAGGAGGGAAATCCTCTAAATGCTGCTGCAGGCCAGTCTTCAACACCACAGTATTTTCAAAAGAAGATTTAAAGGGCTTAAGGAGAGGAAAAAAAAAAAAAAATCAGCTCCAATTGAAGGTCAGAAGAACTGAAATGGAAGTACTTTGAGTGTGATAATCTCCGCTGGTATTTTATGAACTGTAGCTTTGTATCCCCAGGTCACTGTTTTCTAGCATTGATCACTGTAATCCGAAATCATTTCCCTTCTATAAAATGTGCTGCCTGTCTGGAGTGCTGATTGTGGCAGAGTCCAGAGGGAGGGAGGCAGGAGCATCCCCAGCCCTCTCTGAGGGCAGGGATCCCTCCCTACCTGTGCCCAGGTGTCCACCCTGCCCTGTTCCCCTGTGCACACCAGCTGAGCTCATGAAATACTTCAGCTCCCATCAGATACTTGTAAGACTTAAAAACAAAATGCTTCGGGGCTAATCCAACATACTTTGATTGGAAATAATTGCTTTCCTGGTAGTTTTTGTAACATTCATCATGCTCTTATTCTATCTTCCTTACTCCCCCGGCCTATAATTATGTTTTGAAACAGAAAATTTGTACCAAGACGAGTACAAGTGTACAGCTGTTCCTTTAGTCCTTAAATCTATGGAACACCATTTATTGAGCTGCACCCTCATTAGCAGAGCTGTTGGCGTGAGTGCTGGGCCCAGTGCAGACTGGTTCAGCCCCATTTCATTGGCGTGTTTGGAGCAGTGAAAGCAGCAGGAAATGGTGACAGATTCCAGCAGCCACTTAGGGTTTGCAGAAATTGACTGAAGCACGGGAGATCTGTGAATGTTTGCAGCTGACTTTGCTTGATTTCATATACATGCAGTGTTTATATCCCTCTTTGTAAATCACTTAGTGGGTGACGAGTTGCCCAGAGAATCTGTGGCTGCTCTAGAAGTGTCCAAGGCCAGGTTGGACAGGACTTGGAGCAGCCTGGGATAGGGGAAGGAGTCCCTGCCCGTGGCAGAGGGTGGATTGAGATGAGCTTTAAGGTCCCTGCCAACCCAAATCATTCTGTGATTATAAGATAACAGGCTAGAAATGAGGTGGTTGCAGGTTAAGCTGAAAATATCCATTAAACTGTTGTGTAATTGCTCTCACCACCCAAAGGGCTCCACAAAACCCATGCAGACCATGGGAGATGCTGAATTACCTCCCTGCCCGTGGTGGCACTGTGACCATGGCAGGTGACTGCTCCTGGCAGAGGGCTTGCACTGAAGGGGTGCACAGCAGTGATGTGGGCAGAGCTGGAAATGGGAGAAGAATTTTCAGAGTGAAACCAAGAAGCAGCCTCACTTCTAAAACTGAAGTCTGACTGGAATTGAGGAAAAATTCCAGTATGAATTGAGGAGAAATTGAGGAATTTCTCCTGCCTTCCCCTTTGTTCCCTCTTGCAGCTTGAAGGAGCCACAGGCAGTGCTTGAAGCCAGAGAAAACTCAGGGTTTTGTTAATTATAAATCGTCTGTTTTGTTTTGAACCACTCTTCCCTTCCTCATCTAAAATCAGCTGCTTAAGATTACTTTGAGTATTCAGATTGTACTGACCAGGGTGCTCTATCTAACATATAATTGAAGTATTTGAACATTCTACAGGTTGCTGAGCCTTTGTGATGTGCAAGTGAACTTCCAAATGCTGTTCTGCGTCCTCACCTGGCCCTTATTTAGAGCACAGAAATCAATCTTTTCTTTACAATTAAGAAATCGCATTGGCTAGGGAAAAAAAATCTGAGAAATCCAGGCAAAAGAGAGAACCTTGAGAGTCAGTTGTTGGATTAATATTTGTGTTTCAGTTTGGAATTGGGATCCTGTCACACTGAGGAGTTCAGGGAGGAACTGTGGGGAATGGGGAGGGCTGAGCTCAAGAGGAATTTCACTGCTGGCTTGGATGGCTGAAGTTTGGATGGTTTCTCCTCTTTCTGCTGCCTTATAAAAGTCAAATAAGTGGCAAATCCTTGAGGGGTTTGGAGCATCTCTTCCCTCAAAGATGCTGTGGTTTGACTCTGGCTTTACTTTGCCAATGAAGGACAGGAGTCCACCCAGAAATCTGAGTCACCAGGACTTGGGCTCAGTGTGAAGCTGTAGAAGTACAGCTGGTTCATTAAAGCACCCCTTTTTCCCTGTGCTTGGAACAGCTCTGCTGCTCAGCCAGGCTTGTGGAATGGCTCTGGAGCTCTCTTCCCACCCATCTCCAGAGGACATCAGAGCTTTCTCTACCTGCCTCTGTCAGAGCTCCCAAAAATCACTACATTTTTATAAAGGGCTGATGAAATCACACTTATTGGCAGATTTCACAGGAATGGAGCCTACAAATGGTTTATTACAAGTTTTATCCCAATGACTAAATTATGAGCTGTTAAAAAACCCCATTTTATGTTATCTTGAATTTAATGAAGGCTGAAGTTGCAAATCTCAATGGAAAGAGTTGTTTGCAAAGGCATGTAGTGACAGGACAAGTGGGGATGGCTTCCCACTGACAGGGAGTAGGGTTAGATGGGGTATTGGGATGAAATTCTTCCCTGGGAGGGTGGGCAGGCCCTGGCACTGGTGCCCAGAGCAGCTGTGGCTGGCCCTGGATTCCTGGCAGTGCCAAGGCCAGGTTGGACAGGGCTTGGAGCAGCCTGGGACAGTGGGAGGTGTCCCTGCCCATGGCAGGGGGTGGCACTGGATGAGCTTTAAGGTCCTTTCCAACCCAAATCATCCTGGGATTCTGTGGTATCCCATTCTGGGCTCTTGATGTGGGGTATGACCAGGCATTTGTTTTTTCATAAACAAACCATAAAACCCCTTTATCTCTTCATCTCTTGCCTACCCACCAGAGCACACGTGGCCTCTGAAGCAGCGGTGGGGCACGTTCTGCTGAGCCTGGAAGAATTCTGTGACGAGTTTAAAATGTTTGAGACATCAATTTGTCCTTTTAATGAAGGCAGAGCAAGATAAATAAGGCATGTATGCAGATGTCACTGGCACTTAGGCATGTGCATGTCAGCGTTGATAAAGCACTGAACTTCCAGGGCTGGGGCTGGATCAGCGCCCGTCTCGTCAGCCGAGCGAGGGGGCTCATTTAGCACAGCATCATCAATTTTTGTTAGGGCCAGATATGGTTGGGTTGGTTTTTTTGGTATTTTGTTTTTGTTTTTTTTTCCTTCTTGAAGCTTGTTGGACTTGAGAATTCATCAAAATAGAAGGGCCCACAGCCCAAAGAAATTCAAGGCGTGTGTTTGTTCTGTGTGTGGCACTCATACTTCAGGTGAGGAGACAGGAGGGCTTCGGGAGCTGCAGGAGGGCTTTGCGCTGAGGGGAAAAATTGCGCTTTTTTTGCTTTTTTTTAAAGTGCATTATAATGAAATGGACTCTTGTTGCATTTGATCACAAAAGCGCTTCTTAACATGATACTCAGGAACATCATTTTCTTCTCTTGGGCAGCCATAGTTCACAGTTGCTTTGGCAGCTACATTCTATTTAATCTGTCAATTTTTCTCACATGGTGTAGCTGCTGTGAGAGAAATTGGAGCTGTTATAGTCTGTGCTTTGATACAGTCTGGGAAATGCAAGGTGGGAGACAGCAAACCAAACACAGCACGCCAGTAATTCCTTGAAAATCGCTGCTGTTCCAGCACGGCCATTTCCCATCCCGGGGAGCTGTCACCATTCCTCCTGCAAGGAGGTGCCACTGCTTGGATCCTTCTTTTTAATTTATTTTGGTGCTGCCTATTACATATATTCTGCAGGGCTTGGAGCTTTTCCCCAGGTTTTTTTTGGTTTTTTTTTTTTAAATGATTCTCTGCTCTCTCTTTTTTTTATGCTTTTAATGATTCTTCATGATCTCCACGTTCTGATTTTGAGCATCCTGGTCTGTGGAAGGTGTCCCTGGCCATGGCAGGGGTGGAATTGGATGGGCTTTAAGCTCTTCTCCATCACAAACCATTCTGGTTTGGATGAAATCACAAATTGAACTCCTCTGTGTGTACAGCCTCAAATCCAGCTGCCTCCATTGATTTTGGAAATATTCCTGATGTCTGGACCAAGCCCTTAAAATATTTCTGAGTAACAGCAAATTCTCCATGGCAAGGAGATGCCTCATTCCATGGTCCTGAAGGGATTGGATGGGAATATCTCTTAGCAGAATATTTATTTCTTGGTCTCCTTCTCCAAAAAACAACTCAGTGAACCAAAAATGATTCTGCTCTGGAAGTGTGAAGTGACTTCAGCAGGGAAAGTGTGATGGCCACTCATGGCCATGTGATTTCAAAGAGAAATAGGATTGTCAGATGGTATTTTGGGGGACTTGCTTATATTTTTAAGGCAATTCAGTGATGGAATAATAGAAGAATGCGTGTATATAATGTAGGTAGTTGTTTATATTTTAGGAAACACTCGATTGCTTTCTAGAATAATTCATAAACCTGCTTTACCTTAAACACTATTTAGTATTGTAATTTTTCTTGTGCTTCCACATCCAAATAAAAGTGACTTTTGCAAAAGCTCAGTAAAAACGCAATACAACCAAGGCAGCAGCAAGCAGCAAATCCTGTGCATTTATTCAGTGTACATTTCACAGAACTGGTGCCAAATTCAGCATCTCTGGTGGAGCCTGATGCAATTTCCCTGAAGTTAATAGAATTACTCAGGTCAGGATCTCACTTCTGCTCTCTCTCTGTGACCCCTTGCTTGTCTTTGCTCCAAAACTTCTCCACTGCTGTTTTCAGTTGACTTTACATGTCTGAAACTGGTGCGGATCCAGGGATTTTTGGGCCTTGCTGCTGACCTTCCCAGTGCACTTCTTTCGATGTCCCTAAGTTTAGTGGTACTTTAATTTGATGCAAATTCTATTTTTAATTTGCAGCATTAATATCTTCTAGTATCATACTCCTCCTGTAGCATCTACTGGCATAAATCACACCGAAGCAATTATCAGTAGGAATTCAGCTCTGTTCACACCACAGTGTTTGCAAATTGTCAGTGCAGAAATTGGCACTTAATTTGCCCTTTTTGCAGGATATTCTGGGTGTGCTTTTATTAAAAAGGCACTAAACATCCCCACTGACTAGATAAGAATGTGATCTACTGACTTGTCCTCAATGGATGGGAGGTTTTCCCCCTGTTAAAAGTATTGCATGGACACAAAGAAGGGTCAGAATAATTTTGAAAGCTTTACAAAGCCAGTTAGATCGGAGTTTTTGCCTGTTTAAGTTGCAGTATATTTTGGTAAACCAGTCTTTAATTACATATTTGCTGTGGACTTGTCACTTTGGATATTCCTCCTGTGCAAGCTGTGGTTGTGTTCATGTTCTTGCAAGGGTGACTCCAGCTGGAGCTCGAGACCTTGCATTGATTTATTCTGCTGCTGTCACGTTCCAACACATTTTATTTGTACCTGGTTTCGGGTGGGGAGAGCAGAGAGGGGAAGAAATGCTCTGAGGCCAGAGGGAAGGGCGAGGCTGAAGGCTGGGCAGGAATCAGACCCCAGTGGATCTCCCCGTGGCTCACCTCCCATCGCCTCTGTGGGTCAGGAGTGGTGGCACAGCCGCTCCTGAGGCCGAGGAGCGGGGCTGCTCCTCCTGGGCAGGGCAGCTCCTCTGGAAGCTCCGGTGGCTGCCAGGAGCAGCGGCCGTGCGCAGGGGAAGTCGGACTTTCCGTTCTGCTCTCACGTCAAGCTGTGATTATTCCAGCTGAGGCTCTGGAGCTGGGGAAGGCTCTGGTGAGAGCAGCCCCAGGAGTGTTGGCTGGGCCCCAGGCCCGGGGAGGAAGGGGCAGAGCGAGCAGAGAAGCAAATGCGGAGTGTCTGAATGAGGCTGCCGTGGTGCCTCGCTACCCTGAGGAGTTACTCAGCGTGACTGAGGAGATGTGAAGGGCTCTGCTGCTGCCCACTGCTCCTCGCAGCACTTCCCTCCAAATCCACGAGAGCTTTTCCATGGGTGGCTGTGGGAGGATGGCACGAGGCTGCCCCCCAGGACCACTTGATCTGCTGGGACCAAGCAGCTTCAGGTTTCCAAGGCCCTCTGTTGCAAGTGGAGCTCTGGTCCTCGATTTCCCACAGTGTGGATTGAAGGGATTAAAAGGAGTGGTGGGAGATATGAGCTGCAGCTGTTGAGAGGGAAGTTTAAAGGTCCCCATATGGAAATTTTGTTGTCCCAGTGTGCCGTGTAATCCTCCTACTCTAGCACGTATTAAATTGTCATCGGGCACGGATTGATCCCGGCTGCTGGGGGTTTAATCTTGGCATTTACATGGAGTCTTTATGCTGTTTATGCCATAATGTCCTCAGATCCTCGCAGACTCCTCCATGGAACGCTGCTCGTCATCTCCTGCCGCCATGGGAGTTTTTTGTGCATTCTAACTTCTAGCACAATATTAAGGTCTATGTATTGGGGAAATATTGTCTATTCTTCTTCTCTTGAGCCCTTTTTTCTAAAGGAGAGAAGGGATAGCACAAGGCTGCAGGATGAAGGACCTGGTCCTGATGAAATTAATTTTAATTTGTTAAATTCCTGATAATGATCTTGTGAAGAGCCACTGATACATTTCTGGTACAATATCTATAATAAAAGCTCCAAGAAAAAACTCATTTGATGCATGTCGAGGCAGCCCTGTTACAATGCTCCAAGTCCCAGGATGTTCTAAATAAATAAATAAATAAATAAACTCCAAGATGAATCTATTAAGTGAAATGAATTCAGCACAGAAGGAGTTGCTGCACATCCTGGGCCTGCTCACTGTGTTACAGCTGTGACATGGCTTCCCAGATGGCACAATTATCTTCCTAAAATATTGTGGAAAACTTCCATTTGTCATTTGGATTAGTGCAGTGAGCTTTCCCCAAACACAGGCAGAGAGCTCTGCCGCTCTGTGTTCTTCATGGCAGTAATTAGCAATAATTCACTTGGAATCAGAAAAACACTTTAGAGGAACAGGGAACAAGCCAACTTCTTCCATTTCCATTTTTGAAACCGCTGTCCTGCGTGGCTGTATCTCAAATCTTTGACATCAAACCAGACCTTTACACGATTTTCTTTTTCCGAGGAGTATTTTATGTTCTCCTAATTGGACTGTCAAGGATTTCAGATGGTGGGCATGTTTTCAACGTGCACTAGGCTGCAATATTTGCACTAATCTAGGATGATAAAAATATGGCTGTTTACTCTTTTATCAATCAGGAAGCTGCAGTGCATGATGTACCTTCAGTACAGCCAGCATCAGGCCCCTTTTGGATGTTATTTGGGATATTATTTATGAAATTATAGAAATGTCTGGTCATGCCTGAAGCATAAATGGTGTTCCAATCCTAAAACATAAAGCTGTTTACATTTTCTGAAGCTGGGGGAAAAAAGAACTGCTGAAATAAAGGTGTAGGGCTAGAAAAAGATTCCTTTTAGGAAGAGATAAAAAAAATGCATTTACTTGTTGTTTTACCAGATCTCTTCTTTTTTTTTTTTTAATTTTTATTTTATTTTTAGGAGTTAATCTTTACAAGCTTAATTTGTAAAGCTAAATTTGAGGAAAGATAAGAAATCTGTAATAATGGAGCATTGAATGATAATCTGGCCGATGATCCTCAGAAGAAATTTGGGGTTTAGTTAAATTTGCTTGCTATCTGTTGAAAAATCAAGGGTTTTTTGTTACATGATTATTGTTGCTTGACTATCACATCCCAAATTAAAATTTCTCCGTAATTGTGGGAATTGATGCCTTAACCAGCAGCGATATGACACAAAAGTGTGGGAGAAAAGAGGACATGGATTTAAGGACTCTTATTTAGAGAGAATCTTCTGGTGAATGGAATGTGGTTTTGCTTCTCTTCTGTATTTTTAGGAAAAAAAATTGTTTCCCTGCAGCTACTGAAGGGGACATCTGGGTGTGATGGGTTTATTATTGGAGGAAGTAAATACAAATAAAATAAAGCACTTGTAACTAAAGGCAGAGCTGCTTTAGTCCCACCAGCTGAGTAAAGGGAGCTGTAGGAAGGGAATGAGCTCCTCCAGGAGAGGAGGAGAGAGGGCAGTGCTCTGCAGGGAATTCCTGCCTCTGGAGCACTGAGAGCCGGGAGCCCAAGTGCTTTCAAGTGCTGAGGAGAGATTATGAAGCAGAAGCCTCTTGTCCAGATAGACACACTTGACATTTTGCTGAGTGAAATAGAGCTGGTAGGACAAAATAGCACCGACTGTGTCGGAGTTATCCAATCCTTAAATTTGATTTTGAGTCTGGCAAGGAACTGAAGGCACTGAATTAGGTCATTTTCTGTCTGTGGTGAGCCTGGAATCAGGAGGGGGGAGAAAAGGCCTGACTGAACACCTCAAGCTATGCTTGAATGTCTGGGATTGGGAGTTCTTGGGAAGTGTTTTTCATTTAGAAAAATAAAATAATCAAAATGAAATTACTTCTTCCCGTCCCTCACCACACATTTCAGTTTTCATTGGGAAAAATATCTTTGAAGGATATTAAAGAATGGCTGGAGCTGGTGAAGGCCCCAGAGACCTTCCTGTCCACCCCAGCCACAGCAGGTTGGCCGGGGCTGTGTCCAGTTGGGATTTGAGCGTCCCCAAGGATGGAGAACCGCAATCTCTCTGGGCAGCCTGTTCCAGTGTTGTGCCAGCCCTGGTCAGGCTCTTTGCTGGGCTTGATCCGTTGTTTCCACCCTCCATGCAGAGGGTTTTGGGTTAATCAAGAGCAAAAACTGCATGAATGGGTTCGAAGTATCTGAGGAGTGGCACTTGTGAACAGATGACCTTCATTCCCTGGCAGGAAGTTTCCTGGAGGAGAAGGTTGTCCCAAAGCAGACTGGGTTTATTTTTGGAGCCTGGGATGTGTTGGCAGGCGTTGGGTTCCTTTTGGAACTGATGCATTGGCAGGACAGGAAAGCCATTCCACATCCAGACTTAGTTATATCCTTACTGTAGGAGGGTCAGGAAATTACACCCTTGCAAAGACCTCTGGGTCAAATGTGGTGATAAAATTTGCGAGGACTTTATTTTTCCTTATCCACAAGGCCATCCTTTATTCCTATCATTCCTTCTTTGCTGGATTTTTTTTTTTTTTTTGATGATCTGATACCGCTTCATTCTCCTTGGAAGTGGTTCCATCTCAATCAATCAGAGGAGCTCATGGGAGGAGGAGGTTAAATGCTGTGCCAGCTCCTTTCTCTGTGTCCTGGGCAGTTTTAGCTTAGGGGGGGGTCACTTCAGTGTCCAGGTGGTAACCTCAAGAACTCGTGTCATGAACTGACCCCCTGCAGCTGCCACACGCGGTTCTCAGCTGCCAATTCCACTTTCAGGAACGATAAACATTGGTTTTCGTCCCAGTGATGAGTTTCCTGCAGCAGAGTGCAAGCTCCTGGTTTCTTGTTATCAGCAGATAATCATATTCTGGCCGTGGTTCTTATCTCGCACGATAAATGTCCTGAGGATGTGATTATCTCCTGATACCTCTCCAGCCCGCTCAGCTTTGTTGTTTCCTCACCGGGTAAGGTTTGCAGTCCCTGAGGTTGATTTTATTGTGGCAACGAAGGAATACAAGTGACCGTTTCCTTGTTGGTATAGGCAGCTGCATTAAAGCCCCAAACACCTTGAACCACGTATTGAAGGAAAGTGAGTGTATTTAAAAGCCTTCCATTTCAATAGCTCCCAGGGTGCAGGTGGAATGAGGCAAAGCTAGCAGGAATTCTGGGAGCAAACAGGCTCTTTTCTGTCCAAATAATCTCTCCTTCCCATGGAAAACTTAAGTTGGTTCTTTTAAACCTTAATGACACCACCGGATTTCCTGAAGTGCCTGGAATTTAAGGTGACGATAGAGTTTTACCAGCATGGAAAGTTGTGTACTTGAGTAATTAATTGCATTTCCAGATTATCTTTGAGAAAATTTGTGTCTCACTAAGCAGGCTGTGACTAATGACAGTGTGTTAATTACTCTATGATGATTTTTTTT
>WAAG01043220.1:234435-256783 GCA_013390105.1 Tichodroma muraria | reverse complement strand
TTTTTTTTTTTTTTTAAGATTAAAGAAGTGAGCTCAGTTTAAGGGTGGATGCACTGTGCTTGGCAAAGCACAAAAATGAGTGGTCAGCAGTGTGGAAATTTGGGGATATGCTGGAGAAAGCCAAAGTTATTTTTTAGAGTAAAAGATAGGAAAAAAAGTTGTGAAATTTGTGCAGCAGTTGGTGGTGACAGTAGATGAAATGAAATGTATGTTCAAGCATTTACACGTATATGGAAACAGAGTTGCTCTGATGCGTTGATGCAATAAATTATTAATACTTTTGAATAGCCATAAATATGTTAATGCTGCAGAGGAGCGCATGGAGGGTTAATATGTTCATTTTTCAGAGAGGTTTCAGTGCAGGAAGTTTGGGTTTGGGACACTCTTATATCTCTGTTTTGTGCACTGTATCAATATAAAGTGGGTAGAGGCAATGAGAAGTTTAACCTACAGCACGTACGAGATGTATTTGAACAATACAAGCACTGAAGTGACGAAATTTCAATCACTTAAAGAACTTTCTTTGAAGGAGAAAAGTGCAGCAGTCATTTCATTTTCCTCATTGCACTACACAGAATTTTTATTCGTCCCATAAGAAGCATTCTGTGCCTGACTTCACCATTCCCTCAAAATATCACCTTTTAATTGTTTCTTTTTTGTTGTTGCTCTCAACACGAGGTTTGATATCCGGATTTGGGTACATAAAGGCGTAGCCACAGTTTTGGGAAACGGAGATTAACTCTTCTCTCCGACTTTTTTTTTTTTTTTTTTTGGCTCCTCAGACCTTTTTGCTGGGGCAGCGCGCTCCCTGCTGCGCCGAGTTCTCTGATAAACACCCTGCCCTGCCCTCGGGGCTTCCTTAAGGGTCAGCCCACATGTGGAATTTGTTGTGCATGGAACCTGTTTGGTTATGGGGTAGGAAAAGTCACCTGCTCCCTCTGGGACCTTCCCCAGGGATGGGAATAGTTGCTTGGAAGACCCTGGATCCCAAATAATGTTACTGTGCCGCAGAAGGAGGAACAGGTTTATGGGATGTAGCAGGCAAAGCCATCCGTGTGTTGTTTGGAAAGGAACTCCTGTGCTGGTGTTGGGAGGGGTGGAAGGAAAGCACAACCAGAAAAAGTGAATTTTAGCTTGAAGATCCTCCCCACTGGAAGCTTTAATGACAAAAATAGGGAGTGGCCATGTGATTGGGACCAGAAAGATCAAAGTCACCAGGCTTTGTCATCGCTGAAAGAAGTGTCATCGCTGAAAGTGTCATCACTAGTCATTAGTTAATGAACCAGGGTGATCAGGGATGGATGATCTTTGGAGATAACAGGTCCCCAGAACCTGCTCAAACCCATTTTCCTTTTGATAAAAGACCCAGCTTTGAAAGTGAGATCAGATTCTGTGCACATACAAAACAGGGGGAGAGAGTGCTATTAAATTCAGGTACTTGATGTGTAAAAAAAATAAAAATAAAAAAGAAATCAATGGTTGGAGATGTCTCTCCTTTGACAGACAGGGGTTCTTATTACCAGAGATGCCGTGGATCAGACCTCGGCTGGGGCAGGGAGGAGGAGGAGGATGAAGTTGCTCTGCTGTCAGAGGAGACCTGGTGCTTTTAAGCTTCAATTCTATTATTGATTACAACATCTCTGTAATAAATCAGGTGCAAGTTTGCATTTAATTTTCAAAGCCTGCACATTCCGTTTGTTCTACAACATCTGAGTGACAGAAATCTTTTAATGAATGTTGAAAGAATTGTTTCTTGGGTAGTAACTGCTCATTCATAATTGTCCAAGGAACTCACTAGTGTTTAGAACATACCGTGTGTTGGATTAATGTAAATTTCTCAGTTGTCAGCACTTTTTTTCCCCCAGATTTTTATTTTTTTTTACCGAGATGTAGAAAAACTGATTCAAAGTTTTATTAAGTGCTTATTTTTCAAAATGGACACTTTACCCTGGTGTTGTTTTATAGACTGGGGGGATTTACAAAACAGTCAACCTGGACTTCCAAACTTCTCTTGGAAAGAAGACTTGCAGGTTGAGAAGACTTCTCTACCTGCATTTGATAGAAGAAAAAATGCCTGATTTTCTTCCTATCCCATTGTGCATTCTGATGGATTAGGATTGTATCCATCTGTGCATTTTGACTGGAGATACCAAGTGATCAAAAGCAATGTGTCCCCCCTGTCCTCCTCCCATAAAACTCTGGGGAGAAATAAAACCTCCCAGGGGGTGAATTTTTGCAGGATGTACCCATCCCATGGATCCATGGGGTGGGTAACCTGGTGTTCAGATCCAGGGCGTTCAGCTGTCATGTGTAAAGGGACCAGCGACTGTTCCAGCAGTAGAAGACACAATTCCAGTTGTGTGGGTTGGGAAAGGAGCTCCCAGGCACCCTCACTTTTACTCAGAGCTGTTGTGTGGTGAAGTGAGAACACGTTGGGAGTGAAGCTCATTGTTTAAAATGAGATGTGCCTAAACATCCCAAGGGAGCTCTAATTGCTCTTCCACTTATTCCTTACTCTGAGAAGGACTTTATTTTTTCAGTTATGAAAGGTAACGATATCTTAATTTTTCACTGCTACTTTTCTTCTTCCTTAGTTTAATCCTCTCTTTGCTAGAGCAGGAGGTATCAGAAAGGTCTTCCAAAATATCTCATAATGGATAAAGGATGGAGCTGGAGCTTTAGATTGCCTTTTCTTGTGGAGCTGCTTGGCTCGTGTGAAGTTAAATGTCCATCCTCTTTAATTAATGCCATCTTTGCCCCACAGTGATTGCTTCAACTGCACCTTGTTTGTCACTGAGAGAGTCTCACGCTTGGGAAGTGCCTGATGATGTGATAGCAGAGCCTTTCTAATGAATGCCACTTAACGGGGTGAAGCAGTTTGGGCTAGGCATGATTAAGTTTGTGATCAAGAGCTTGACGAAGAATTTGATAGTTGATGTTGATTAAGAATATTGGATGGTAATTAATTCATAACTCCTGTCTTTTACGTGTCTGGAGAATCAAAGCAGCTGAGAGCAGCGCTGGGAATCAGTGGCAGGGCCAGCTCACATGGAGCTTTTAGCAATTTATCCCACTCCTAAATTGCCTGTGGACAGCAGCAGGAGAGGGGTCCATTGGTTGAGTCCATCTCTGTTAATTATCACAGGAACCAGAAATCCCAGGAGGGTGAGGCGGCTCAAACATCTCCAGGATTCAATTTATTTCTTAAATAAATATTGTAATGCAACACTTCAACAACCTCTTCTCTCTGTAATTTCTAGTACTGGCAGAGCAAAAGTTTGGGATCACAATGTGTCTCCTGTCACTTCCAGTTGGCACTTGAGGTCTGCAGTGTAATTAAACTCGAGTTCCTTCAGGTTCTTCATTTAATTTTAGAGAGAGAGGACCTTGCTCCATATCCCTGGGTATGGGTGAAAACAGCCCCTGGAGTTCAGAGGGTTTGGATAAGGCATCTTTGGGGATTTATTCTTATCTCATATTTTTTTATTTAAAACATATCCCACTCTTATTTCCACCATAGAAGAAAAGGAGTAGCAGGATGAGACCTACAGCATTATTGAACAGACTTCAAGTGGCTGTTTGCCCAAAGAGTGTAGGTTTAAAATAGTATAAATTAAGTATTATTTGAAAAAGAAGCAGACTTCCATTGTAAGAGAAAATCTGGCAGTCCAAATTCTCGGTTTTCAGCTAAATGAAACCAAATCTGAAATTACTCTTAACAGAGTTCTCCACATGGCTGCAGAACCTTCATATTTTTTCCTCCAGATCAATTAAAAATACAAAGCCTTATTATGTGTTGTGCTAAAGAGGAATGAAAACAATATTTTATGCAAATGTAAAGCTGACATAATTGAAGTGAAATAAGTGCAGACATTAATTTTACTCTGTTTTAATTTCACAGAAATCACACTTATCAAAACCGTACATTTTGAAACAATGAACCTCTTCTATCAAATTAAAAATGAACAGCTTTTACATAGCACTAAGTCACTTGATTTGGCTCCAACGCAAGAGTTCATAGCTGAAGGGAGGAGAAAACAACGTATTTTTAAAATCAGAAGCTTGTAGGGATTTTTTTGGAGGGGGGAATGAATCCGTAGTTGGGTTTTTATGGAGAAGGGAAAGAATCTGTAGAGATGTGTTAAAGCACCCTGTGAGCACAGCTCCTGCTGGCTTAGCCCGTGCCCAAGTGACAGTTTGATGAGTTGAGCTGGGGGGCAAATGATCCCAAATCTCCTCTAAAATAACACTGGGGTGATGTCATCGTTGAATCATGGAATGGTTTGGGTTGGAAGGGACCTTAAGGCCCATCTTGTCCCACCCCCATGGGTGAGGACACCTCCCACTAGACCAGGTAGTGGGATCACCTGTGGTGCTTGTTGCACAGCCAAGGAGGATGGTGCTGCTCTGCCAGGCAGAGGGCAGCTCCATTCCCTGTGCCACGCCTGCTCATTCCCAGCTGGATAGCAGAGGGATCGGGAGATGGGTGCTCAGAGAGCTCACCCTCACTCTGGGGAGCCCAGATCTGTCACCTCTGCATCCAGCGGGGAAATGCTGGAAAGGAGGGCAATGAGCAATCAAAGGTGAGGATGAGGCCGTGGCCTGGCTGCTCCCGTGGGGCAGGGACATGGAGTTATTCCCAGTCCTTCTGCTCTTCCGAGGCGCAGCCCCGCTCTCCCGGCACGCAGCCTCCCGGTGCCCTGCGCCGGGTGCGTGGCGCTGCCTTCTCCCTGCTGCTGCTGGGGGATGTTACAGCAGCGTGAGAATCGATGTGGCATCTTGAATATATAAAGAGTTCTTGAGACACGTCCAAAGATAATTTTCCTGAGCCTGCTCTGGGGCTGAGAAAATGTCCCTAGCATGACTTGTGTCGTGCTGGGCTTAGCGTGACTCATGGGGAAAGGCAGGGAGGGATGTTTGACAAGGGCCTGGAGTGACAGGACACGTGGAATGGCTTCCCACTGACAGAGAGCAGGGTAAGATGGGATTTTGGATTGTGCCCTGTGAGGGTGATGAGGGGTTGGAATTCCCAGAGCAGCTGTGGCTGCCCCTGGATCCCTGGAAGTGTCCAAGGTCAGGTTGGATGGGGCTTGAAGCACCCTGGGGTAGTGGAAGTTGCCCCTGCCCATGGCAAGGGGGGAAATGGGATGGGCTTTAAGGTCCCTCCCAACACAAACCTGTCTGTGAGGAATCTTTGTTTAGTTTCAGACAAGGTAAAAATCAAAATGCTCTTAAGTTCTCCACTGGTGAGGTCTGCTCTGGACCTTTGATATTGTAGAGGAAATTTTTCTTAAATCTTTGAGTCTCTAATTCCGTATTTTTTTTTCCTCTGGATGGTAAAGACTGTAAAACCACCATATAAAGTACATAAAATGTCAGAGTAGTATTAGCACCTCACAAGGGCAGCCTTGATGCTGATGGACTTTTTGATCCTTGCCCTGATTTTCTCATATTTGTCTACATCCAGTTTACATATGGAGCCTTTGAAAGAAGCTGAGGACCAAGAACATTGTGCAAGTTGATTGAGTAGAAGTTCAGCTTTCTGAGGCTTTCATATATTCCTGACTACTCTGAAACATCAAGTGTTGGAAGTACAAGATTGAAGCTTTTGTGGCCTAATCAACAGCTGTGTATTCCCCCTCCCCTTATTTTCCTCTCTCCCTTTAGACTTGTGAATTAGTTTTCCCCTTCAGCAGATTGTTTTTTCTTTATCTTTCATACTTAGATACTGTAAAAAGTAATTAAGATAATCTTATCAAAGGAACATGAAACAGAAATTTAACTGATTAAATTTCAG
Source organism: Tichodroma muraria (assembly GCA_013390105.1). Lineage (NCBI taxonomy): Eukaryota > Metazoa > Chordata > Aves > Passeriformes > Sittidae > Tichodroma > Tichodroma muraria. The sequence goes on along the minus strand of WAAG01043220.1, from coordinate 250,986 downwards.
ACCAATTAGTCATACAGACGCCTTTGTGTAGACCTTCTGTGGATTTTGCATCGCTTGTACTTTCCATTTCCTATTTTACAACTGCATGAAGTTAGGAAATTGCATTCCATGGAGATGGTAATTAACTTTGGTAATTAAAATACCACCTTCGTAGCAGATAACCAGTCAGCTTCAGGTCAATGACAATTTTTGATGCGACGCATTTAATCTTACGGAAGATTGAAATGTAAGAAATTACAGGAGAAATTTTTTTGGGGGAGGAGAGGGGGTTGTTGTGTCCCTTCATGATGAAATACCCTACAACTTCACCAACGTGGTGGAACAGGGGAAAGGGGGGGGTTGAATTTCTGTCTAGGATTTAATGGATAGATCTAGAAGATTGTGTTTTAGTCCTTGTGGCTCTGCACAGCTCCTGCCAGGAGGGGACAGCCGGGGGGGTCAGGCTCTGCTCCCAGGAACAGGGACAGGAGCAGAGGGAACAGCCTCAGGCTGGGCTGGGGAGGCTCAGGGTGGACAGCAGCAGGAATTTCCCCATGGAAAGGGTGGTCAGGGCTTGCAACTGGCCAGGGAGGTCTGGAGTGCCCATCCTGGATGGCAGGAAGGGCTGGAGGTGACACTCAGTGCTCTGGGCTGGGGACAAGGTGGGGATCGAGCACAGGTTGGACTTGATGGTCTTGGAGATCTTTCCCAACCTAAAAAATTCTTGTTCCAATACCGCAAATATTACAGGGTGGAAGAAATACTTGTTGTAGTATGGAGAAGTGGTAAAAAAACAAAATCTGAGTGAAATAAAATGGCAAAATATCTGAAAAAAATTTTTCAACTCCATGATATAGAGGCTTTTTTGTCAGCAAGCACAGAGAAATGGTGAGGAGGGGTGAAAGGTCTGCTGAACATTAATATTGGCATAGATCTGTAGTTATTTGGAAGTCAGACTAAAACTTTTCATATAAAAACTGCAATTAAATATTTTCACAGATGTCATTATTTTCTACAGATGTCTGCTCACTCTCTAACTTTAGAGCCTCCTTTGAAATAAAAGAGATTAGTAATGAGATGAAAGTTGACTTTAAAATAAAAGGAAGATTAGTAATGAGATGAAAGTTGGCTTTAACTAAAAAGAAATTAGGCCCTTAAAAGGAGATTATTAATTACAGCTGTCTTCAAATAAGACAGAAACAAGCCTTGAGGAAGCAGATTATCAGTGTTTGTAATAACTGAGCCCAAGGTACGTGCACAAAGCATTCAAAGCCCTGAAAGCCAAGTGTTGGAAGAGCAGGTGGGGGGATGCAGCTGGGGAATAATCCTCTTAACCTCATCAATACTCACCCGGGGCACAAATGAGAGCTGGGGGAGAAAAGCCAGTGTTGCCAATGGCAATGGAACAAAAAAGATCAAAGGCACTGGAGCTGGAAGATGGAAGTTGGCTGTGCCCAGTGCGAGCGGCTCTGCTCCCGCTATTTACCGAGAGGTTCACTGGAATCTCTTGATCAGGACAGAATAAGAAATGAGCAGATTATTAAATATTTTAAGGAACAAAATATTTAGACTGTGGTTCAAAGCTTTTTTTATCAGTGCTAAATCAGCAGAGATTAGAAGTTCAGAGTGTGATTTGTCATCCAGGGAGTGGCTGAGTGGAATTCTATCCCTGCTCAGTGCCTGGGACAGACACCCAGGAAAAACATGGCTTGGAAAGAAACTGGATTTAGTCTCTGGTGGAGCATTTTGTCATCATGAGGAGGACCCTTTGGGGCAGTGTGGGAAGAGCAGCTGGATGACGCACAGCATCCTGCAGATCTGGGCTCTCATCCCAGGCCGTGTCCTGGCTGGATGCATCCCTGGATCTCTGCAGGCAGCACATCCTCATCCCACTCTGGATCTGGCACTGCAGGGCCAGGCCAGACAAACAAATCCATTTTTAAGGTGATCTCCCTAAACCTAGAATACTGCTGGGCTTGTGCCAGTTTCTTCCCTCCAAGCCCAAATAATATTTTTTTCCTATTCTTTGCTAACAAATTACGTCACCTCAAGAAAGAAATGCCATTTTCCAACTCCACTGGAGGAGAGCTGTCAATGACACTTATTCCCATCTGCTTTTCATCTCCCTTCAAAAGCTTACGACCTGTTTAAGTGGGACATTTTAATCGGAGAAAGTCTTCTCTGGATTTTTTTGAACCTTGGCTTCCTGCTGTGAGGAGCCCTCTCTGCAAGGGGGGTTACCTACCCCCAGGTGTTTGGGGAAAGAGGCTTCAGTTTGAAGCTCTGCCTGGTCTGGCAAAAGGAGTCAGACTTCAAAGGCAGCTGCAACTTGATTTATGTTCAGACCTGAGCTTTCCCTTGCTGATGCCACAGAGGAGTTCCTGGCGATCCCTAGAAGGAGGGTAAAATCCCAAATTGGGAAAACCTGGAATGACATGCTCCTAACTCACCTTTCCCACTTTTAAAGATATTTCTTTGGACGAAAGGCAGGGGATTGTATGGACAGTGCTTTCGTACCACTTCTCTCCCGAGTTTCTGCTCTGCACAAACGTTATCTGTTATGAAAAATAGGGAAAGAATTTGCAGTTAGTGACAAGATGAATGAGGGATTTGACTCGTGCTTATTACCCAGACAAGGTTCAAGGTAAATGACGTAGCCCAAGACAAGGAGAAAGGTTAGGCTGAATGCAAGTCATTGTGACAAAATCAAGAGGTTTTAGAAAATTATTAAACCTTTCTGCAAGTGGAAGTTCAAGGCTGTCATGGTGAATATTAATGTCTCCCATAAAAGAGGTTTTTGTTCGTCAAGTCCAAGATCATACAATCAGCAGAAATTCAAAATTAATCTTTATAGTATGATAAAGGGCCAAGGGAAGATAAAAGAAAAGATGTATCTGAAGGGAAAAGTCAGCCAGAGGAAATAATGCTATCATATAAAAATATTCAGATATCTCCTGAAATCTGCTCTCTGTGTAATGTTTTACTTTCCAGGATTGGGAGGGGGGTTATGATTTTTATTTGATGAATGGGAAATGCTTGAAATCTTCATGATGGTTTCCTTTTTTATCTTTGCACATGGCCTTGACCCACAGTAGAGAGTTTTCAAACCTCAAAATCATACAGTGTGATTTGGGGGTATCATACAGACAAATTGGGTTAAATAATGAAGTCATTGGGGATGATTTCAGAGTGAAACTGGAAGGTCCAAAGCCCAAATAAAACATTGAGTAACATCAGGAGCCTCACAATGATGTTCCCCTGGCTTGGTGCTCTCTCAGCTATCACCAAGCCACCCTGGCAGTTCTCTGGGTGCTTTTATTGTCCTTTGTGGGGGTCTTTTCCCTTCCTTTCTAGATCCAAACACACACACACACACACACACACACACACACACACCAGCTGACTTCTAATCTTCCCAGCTTTGTGCCATCCTGGTGCCATTATGTGTCATCACAGCTTCCTGGTCTGATGGCCCCTGTCTGTTTTGGTGTGAAAATTCCCATATCCCCGATGAGTTACAGCATCCTCAGCAGACAGCAGCAATGCCTTGACCTCAGAGTTTTATTTTTCCAAAGCTACCCAAGCTCCTCTGATGGGAAGATGCCCAGAACAATTGGCACCAATAAATATCAGCATAGCAGGGTGAGGTGCATCCTGATGATCAGCATCTCCTGCAAAAAGCAAATATATTTGTTCTTAATTCTGTATTTGAGCTCTCAAGCTGGGTAACACCACAACAGATTAATTATTTGCAGTCCTGGGTGATCAATCCCTTCCAGCCTGGCCTGACAAGGAGGGGAGGGAGTTTGAGCACTGGAGCAGAGCTCCCAGAAACAATCCGTTCTGTACCATTTAATTTGGTAATAACCAGTAATTTACAGCTGGGCTCTATTGCCTTAATAGGAATCCTAATGAAATGGGGGCTCTTCTGGCTGAATGTAGGAAGGTCAGTGGTGAGAGTTTTGCTATCAAGTGCCTACTGTGTGTTTTTGGCAGGGATAAGAGGATGCCAATAAACTTAGGATGGACTTTTTATTAGTCAGGTCTGAAGTTCAAACTAATGTAGGTTGTACTTCACATACTGCTTACTAAGCTTCTGGACAAACCCTCCTGAATAGATGTAAAATGTTTTGACTCATGTTGTGATGAAAAGAGCCTGGATGAATCCTGGCTGCAGACTTCGTGCAATGAAGAACTGAATCTGGTCTTGGGGGGGTGGTGGTGGTGGTGGGTTTCCTTACTTGTTTGCACTGGCTGAAAATTCAGCCTGAATTAATGTTTTGATGTAACTGAAGCAGAGATCAGTAGTAAAAAACTTCCTTTCACACCGTAATGTTTTCATATTTAAACTTCAGCAATTTTTTTTTTCCATACTTGGCAACTGATCATTTTTTAAATGTAAATAGTTTTGCTTCCCCAACCACTTGAGCTTAGGGCACTTCCAAAATCTAACGGGGTGTTTTGAGGTTTTCAGGAACAAATGGAGAGACCTTAGAAATACCTACTCACCCCATCACCTGTAGAGCTGAAAATATTAAAATACTAAAAGCGAAGTATTTTTCTTGATTTGTAAAAAAAAGTTTTTTGTGTGTAAAACATAGAAAATCGGAAAAAAACTCCAGTTCTGTCGCATTGTAGTTGCATTTCCAACCAAAAGCAACTAGATAACTTAGAATAAAATGACTTTGCCCTCCTCCATCTTACTGTAAAACATGAGTTTTAAGTCTCTGAGGAGCCCTAGCTGACTCGGAGAGCACTCTCCGCGTGCTTCCAGAAAATCACTCGTGGGAGCGTTTGGTGACGGCGGCCTCCGGAGGGGCCCGGAGAAGGCCAGGAGTGGAGTAGCTGGATTGTTTCCAGCTGCATCCATTCTGCTGCAGATCCCTGTGGTTGTGCTGAGGGAAACCTTGGGGAGAGGCTGTTTGAGGAAGAGGAGCAGTGTAATTATCTCTGCCCGCGGGAGGTGGGAGAGCAAAGAGCTCGGAGCCGCGCGCGAGGCCAGCGAGGCGCCGAGGAGGACAAGGCCGCGCTTTGTTCCCCTCGGACAATTCCCCGTCTCCAGGTTTTTTGAAGCGAGCAATAGGTGCAGGAGGGATTATTTACTGGAGCAGTAATAATCCAGCAGGAAGTGTGTTTAATGAAGGGCGTTTCTCCATGAGGAGCTGAGGGCTCGTGGATTGTTCAGCTCGTGTGGCAAAGCCCACGTGTGGTACCGGAATGAGCTGCACGGTCCTTCGGGATGGGATGTTCAGCCAGCCTTTGCTCTCTCCCTGGAGAAATCTCTGGAGCAGACACATAATTGAGATGTGCACATCTCTAATGTAGGGCCAGGGAGCACGCACAGCAGCAAAACCACTTTTAGTGCAGCTCTGTCTTCCTGGAGGTGAAAATCCCAGCCTCTGTACACAAATTTCCATGCATAGATGAGATCCAAGCCTGCTGGGAAGTGAGGACATCTGTATGGCATTTCTTCTTTGGAGTTTTGTTCAGATCTCTTACATATAACATGATACTATCAACCTCTTTTCATTAAATACTTGATGAAAACTGAGGTGCTGGTGTGCCTAAGTGCCAGAGCTGATCTGGTAATGTGGTTGTTGATCCTTCCTGAAACAATCCCCACGTGAAAATGAGCACTGAAGGGTCAATGAATCAATATGAGAACGATCACATGGACTTCCTTACATTTTTTTAAAGACCTGGAGATCTCATGCCTCTTGTATTCTGGACAGACTTCCAGAAAAATGGTGTGCTGTGGGTGTAAGGAGAAAAAAAAAAAAAAAAAAAGAATGAGTTTGTAGTGAAAATGCCAGGAAGATCTGGGATGTAAGAACTAAGTGCCCACCATGACAGGACTGTCATGTAAGGCATAAAAGGTGAAGGTTTAGGATGCAACAAATCCAGCATCAATTTCATGCTGTTTTCTACAGCAAAAGTAGCCCAGCTGTTTCTCTTTAGATTTTGCACTGATTTCAGCCATAAACTTGGTTGAAATCCTTCTGAAAAATTAAACCCGGGAATAGTCAGTGTGGTGGGAGTGAATGCCTCATTTAATTGTTGCTTATTAATATGAAACCAGTGCAGTAATGGTGCTAACAAGTCAAATACCTGAGTTATCTGCAGGGAGGCTTTGGGTAAGTGGCGTGGGAGAGACTCGTGCAGCATCTAGAGAGAAATGTGTAACTTTTTATTTAGATTTTATAAATTCCTGAGCGTCTTCTTTGCTGATAAGAGCTGAGGGCTGTTGTCACCTCTCAGGACTGAGTCCTGTGTACCCATGAGTGAGCTCTTTTCGAGCAGATTAGTGAAAGTCTTGCAGCCCTGAATATCATGGGTCAGGAGCACAGCAGATGCTGTGATGTTCAGATATATTCCAATATAGTCAATTTTAATGACATTTGAAAGAGATAAGTGGTCTGAGGACACGATGGGGTGACATATGGCACAGCAGAGATGGTTCTACCTCCCACAGCTTGTCTTCGTCTTTGACCTGAGCAGAGGAGAAGGGAACCTGCCTGGGAGGAATATTTGAATCTGGCTTTTTGCATTTTTATTTCATCCGGGGATAGCGTTTTCTTAGAGTGCTGATCCCTGCTGAAAATTAATCATTTTTTTAATGTAATTGGAACAAAAGTGTGGGGAGTAAACCTTGGGGTGTGAATAACAGTGTGTGAGAGGCTCAGCATCAGTCCTTATCTGATGGATTGAATCCAAATTCTGTCCAGAACATGAGTGGATTTGAAGGCAAGAAGCACAGCCAGTGTTTCTGTTGATATTTACCTCTTATACAATAAAAAAATGGAAGTTATGAGGAAATTTTATCTGGTATCCTTATATATAGAATCACAGAATCCCAGAATGGTTTGGGTTGGAAGGGAACTTAAATCCCGTCCCATTCCACCCCCCTGCCATGGGCAGGGACACCTTCCACTGTCCCAGGCTGCTCCAATCCCTGTCCAGCCTGGCCTTGGGCACTTCTAGGGATGGAACCTTTAAAGCTCAACTAGCCCAACCTCCAATATTAATATCGCTGTCTAATTATGAACTCATTTTAATGAAGTAATGGAAATTGGAAGCTGGAGGTGGTACCTTAGAGATCCTAATTACACCTGAGTTTCTGTTGAGGAATGTGTGTTGCTCTGTGTGTGGAAGGGGGATCACGAGGATTCTGGCTCCCAGTAAAAATATCACGGCTGGAGGGTGGAATCCTGAAGAAAACATAAATTCTGGAGGCTTATAGTTTCTCAGTGACAACCTGTAAACACGTATGAAAACTGTGTCTATGTATACATTTCCAAAATTGGCCTTTTCCCCCCCACATCTTTTTCCATTATAAAAAGCTGTAAAAAGCTGATGGAAAAGCTGGATGACAGCAAATAACCAATTCTCAATATCACTTTATGTTGCTGTAACACCCAGACGCCAAAGGAGCTGTATAAACACCTCGGAAAGCACAATCTGTCTTGAACAGCTTACAAGTAAAAGGGGATGTTTTTTCAAAGACATAAAAGGTAAATTGGTGTTCTGCTCTTGCTGAAAATCACTGAGCACCTGGATTGTTGAAAATCCCACCCAAAGCCCCTCTCGGTTCGTGTGAAACAACTGAAATGTGCAGTAAAAGATCTGACAGCTCCTTTTCCCCAACTGCTTTCTTTATAAGTCACTAATCTGCCTTCTTAAAGATTATCTGTGATACTGAAAACATATTAGCAAGTGGGTCACAGACCAGAGGACTCATAAAAGAGAAGGAAAAGGGGAAAAGGCTGCGGCCGGCTGGTTTCCATCTCCTCCCTGGCTGAATGAAGAAAGATGTTTTTCTCCCCACTGCTCCTCTATCTCCCTCCTTTCCATTTTCTGCATTATGTTTCCTCCTCCAGACTGTGGCAGTGGAGCTGAATGCTGATGAGACCATCGGCAGCCTGTCCCCAGACAGAACTTTTTAAGGTCATTTCTCCTGGTTCTCAGTTGCTTGACCTGCTCATTCCTCTTCCCCAACCATGGGAAGCTGCCCAATTACACACTGTTATTTTTATGATACTTGCTTATCCTTCCCAGCCTTAATCTTCCTTTATGGCCAGGAACACTCACCATCTCTGTAGTCCAGTTAGAGCTAAAGTTGGTAAGAGAGAGGTTTCAAATTGACAGCTTCAAATGAACAGTCAGGAGCTGCAGGAGGTTTTCTGTGGTCAAAGCGAGTGAGGAGCTGCTCCCTGTGCAGGTGAGCACAGCTGGCACAGAGGATTCCTTGGGATGAGAGTGACCTTTGAAGGGAAGGTTGCACGTACCTGCGTGTAGCTGTCTGTCTGGGCAGGGCTGTGTTGGGTTTATAATGCTGGAGCAGTGCGTACAAGGAATATTTGTAAGGCTCAGCCTCTTGTTTTCTTGTTTTCTTGTTCTTCATTGCAGAAAAAGTCTGGTGTTTGTTAGTGTGTGTTGTTCATTTTATTCCAAATTTTACCTTTTGGATACAGTCACTTGCTGAAGATCATCAGTTATTTATTGTCTGGCTGGTCACAGGGATTGTGCAGTGGTCACTTGGAAGAAGAGGTGGAGGCAGAGATGGCAGCCCTGAGCATTGAAACAGGAGCTCTGTTATCCTCTGACGTGGGAGGTCCACACTCTGTGAAACAGCATCATAAACTGCTGAAATAAATTCCCTTAGATCAAATTCACTTCCTTGTTCCAGCAAGGACAAGCTCAGCATCAATAAAAGGAAATTGCTCCAAGAGACAATCTGCAAGTTATCCGTGTGGATGTGTTAGTGTTCTGCAGGCTGAGATTGGATGTTAGGATGAAATTCTTCCCTGTGAGGGTGGTGAGGGGCTGGCATAGAATTCCCAGAGAAGCTGTGGCTGCCCCTGGATCCCTGGAAGTGTCCAAGGCCAGGCTGGATGGGGCTTGGAGCAGCCTGGGACAGTGGGAGGTGTCCCTGCCCATGGCAGGGAGTAAAATGGGATGGGTTTCAGGGTCCCTTCCATCCCAAACTATTTTGTCATTCTGCAAACTTCCCCTCTGCTGGTGCAGGATGTCTCTTCAGCCCCATTTCCCATTTGCTCATCTCCTAATCATCCCTCGCTGCAGCTCCTGCTGGATTTCACAGCCCTTTCAAAGTGCAGCCAAGCTCCAAATCCCCCCCAGGCCGCTGTGGAGGCAGAAGGGATGAAATTCCTCCAAGGCCTGGCTGGCCTGGTCCCAGCAGAGCTGCAGGACCGGTGGAATTGGCCCCAGCTCTGTGTTTCGAAGCTTTCAGCAAACAGCAATGTGAATGAATCAGACTTAAAGTATTTACAGTTCTCAAATGCCTGAGAAGCTTTTTAAAGGTCAATCTAATTAAGACAAAGTTTGTTTGTACCAATATAAAGTAGATACTATTATTGGAAATTCATTCCAAGGCACTATATGGCATTTTACTTACAGTTTAATTTTTAGTTTTCTAGTCTTAATTTGGAAAGAGCAGAAATGATCTTTTGGTTCCATAATGTCTTACTTAAAATGACATTTTAATCTATAATGATTTTTTTTTTTGCTACAATTAAAAAGGGATTCTTTCTTCCTGATGCAAAATAATTAATCAAAGTTTTTGCATACGAAGGATTCTTTTGTATTGGAAAAAAATTGTCCAGACTCATAGCAGCCACATTATTTAGTGGGTCTGGTTTTGATTGCCATCTTATGGGAACAAAAGCCTTTTTTCTATAATTTAAGGATGCATTTAAATTCAGTTTGAAAGACTGAATTTCATGATGTGTTGCCTTTAAAGGCTATAAAAACTGAGATCTATTTGTGTGTATCCATAAAAATATCAAAGTGAGAAGTAAATCAGGGTTTTTGAGTTTCTTTTCATATTTGGGGAATTCTGCCCTTATATCTGCTTCAGACAATCCTGCTGTCCCAAACTTCGTCCAAGCGAGGGAAACTTAGACCCCACAGTCCTAAGCAGGCTAAACTTCATAATTTTTAGAAGATGTGAAATGAGGGAGGGGGGCAGGGAGGAGATAAATCAGTATTATTCCATGGGCTTCTTCCTTTTTAGTGGTTATCTTGTAATCCAAAAGCTCAGAGCCAAGTGTTCAAAACATGAGTGGATTTTGTGCTGTGGTTTAATGGGCAAGGGGGAAATTGGGGCAAAGTATTTACAGACAGCCAATCCTCTCCAGTCGAGTGCTGTTGCCAGGATTGTTACATTTCCGGCGTGGGGAAATGCCTCACTCTGCTGTTGTCCTACACAGGAGGAGCTGCTGCCTTCTCGTAAATCATAAAAAATCATGGACTGGCCCAGGGTTGGAAGGGACATCAAAGGTCCTCTGTTTCCAGCCCCCAGCTGCCCATTTTTGTTATGTGCTCTACTCTAAGTACTTTATGGATGGACTGTATAAGTTTATTGCTATTTGCAAGCCCATATTCAGTGATTCCATAGTTTTAAAAACAATAATAATAAAAAATTCTCCTTTAAAATACCCTGAGACTAGGAGGAGATGTCAGATATTTTCCTGTCGGTGTTTCATCCGTGCGAGCTGCAGGCAGAGCTGAAGTGACTAAAATTGCCAAAGCAACAGCAGAACTCTCAAATTCCAGATCTGCCCTGTTCCAGACATTACAGAGTAGGTAAAGATTACACGGAGCAGATAAAGATCCCCCTGATAGCTGCGTTATCTGATAGGCACCAAATGGAGCCTTATCAGAGCATCAGGGACACCACCACTTGTGAGGAACGCAAAGGACATGACTGGGATGCTGTGTCTGTTCAGAGCCTGCCTGCCGTGGGTCCTGCTGTGTTTGCAGGGGTCTGAGGTGAGGGTTTTGCTCAAAATTCCACTCGAGGACCCGCTACAATCCTGTGCAGCTTGGAGAAGTGGGAATTAAACCCACAGAACTTTGCTGAACGAACACCCGGCGTGAGGAGCCCCATGTAAACCTGGCTCCTGTGAATGGTGCATAATCAGATACATAAAATAGGTCATAAATAATCATAGGGGAACTCAGCACATATTGCCTTTGTTGGTTTCTGTAGCTTCTGAAAGAACTTAAGTGCCATATGGATTGTAGTACAAGAGTAAAATGGCCGTTGAAAGGCTCTTTGTCGCTGGTGACTTGTTTGTTGTTCATTTACTTCATTTTGACGCAGCCAGATGTGAGGGAGGTTTGTGCAAGGAAATCCAATTTCTGTGTCTGCTGTCCTAGAGGGCTCTTGAGGCGGGCTGGGAGTGGGAATAGCCCCAGTGTTGGCATTTGCAGCAGCAGTTTTTGTGCACCTGCTGCCACCAAGCTCCCCCTTATTTCAGAGACACTGACCATGGCACACAACCTGAGATCTCTTCCTGACATCCCAAATTCCCTGTCTCCTGCAATGGAGGGAAGTCTGGGGAGCAGAACAATGCTCCCTGCAATAGCTCTGGAGAGGAGGAAGAGGCTTGAGAAGGCTCTGTGAAGATCTTAAGAGTATTTTCCAGTGCCTAAACGGACTCCAAGATAGCTGCAGAGGGACTGGGGACAATGGGATGGAGGGACAGGACACAGGGAATGGCTTCCCACTGCCAGAGGGCAGAGCTGGGATGGGATATTGGGAAGGAATTGTTCCCTGGGAGGGTGGGGAGGGGCTGGGATGGAACTCCAGAGCAGCTGGGGCTGCCCCTGGACCCCTGGCAGTGCCCAAGGCCAGGTTGGATGGGGCTTGGAGCAGCCTGGGACAGTGGGAGGTGTCCCTGCCATATCACAGGGGGAATGAGATGAGCTTGAAGGTCCCCTCCAACATTCTGTGATTCTGGTTCAGATAAACCATTCCTGTCTGAAGCATTTCCAGATAATGATGTTAATTACCCAAACAAGAATATGAGTAGAAAACCCTTAATGTTTAAAAGAAGCGTCAGATGATCTGTACTAATTTCTGTCAGTATCCTGATTTTCTGATCAAGTGCACAGAAAGGAAGGAATTGTTTTCCTATAGCAGGGCCCTGGTTTCCAAAACACTCTGCAGCAGGGACGATGACAGGAATTGCTTTTGAGTTGTTCTGGTAATAATGACTGGAGATCAAATTATAATAAGGTCAATCTCTCAACCATTTCGCTTTAAAAAAATCAAAATGAAATCTACTTTTCTCTTTGGACATATGTTTCAGCTCTGTGGCATGGCATTTATGTGGAAAATGATACAAGGTAAGACATGGAGTGCTGTTTAGAGGAAACATTGGAGATTATAAATAGATTAAAGATTCATCTGACAGAGGAAATTTTCAGTGCACATTTCAAACTGGATGTGGCTTTTTGCCAGTCTGCCTAATGCTCTCTGAGTAATAGCAGGGTCAACTGACGGACAGCTCTACCTGGATTTTTAGAGTTTATACTCAAGATGTTACTGGAGGCTTCTTAGACTTGGAGCAAAGTGAAAACTGGAAGTTAGAAGTGACTTTTAACAACTGTTACAGAGGTAAAATCTTCTGGGTTTAGGAAGAGAAGTTGCAACAATGCAGCTGCACCTCTGCCAGACCCTGTAGCTGGAAAAGATGTGCCCCTTGTCATATCCTTACTCTAAAAGATCTAAATTTTATTTCAGCTGGAGATTAGAGGGAGTTTTGAGCAGCCTGGCCTCTTGGAAAGGTGTGTGTAGAAGTTAATGGGCCTTATGGGTTTCCTCCTGTCTTCTTCAGTTCTCTGCACAATTCTGTTTACTCAGGGAAAAGACAAAACCCACATTTCAATGGTTTGGGGAAATGTCAGCTGTGTTTTAAAATTTACATCTGTGTTTGTTTCTTGCATTCTCTCTTCTGACTTTGCGTTCACCTTCTTTCTGAAAACGAGTATTATTGCCCTGGTTTGCTGTGCTGATTTATTTAGCCAATACAAAAGACAATCGTGTTTGAGCAGGATTTTTATTAAGCTTAAATAATAATTCATTTGAAAATGATCAGAACTTTGTCACAACAGTTGCAGAAAGTACAAAACTCCAGAAATTACCAGAAGTTTCTGATGGTATTTTAAACTGCAGTTGTAATGGTGTGATTGATGGCAATACCTTTAAGCTACTGAACTTGTTTTGGGGGACTGGTATTTACATACATTCTATTTGTTATTTAGGATGTACTTTGTCATGCTGAGAGTCTTGCTCATTTTTAGTGCTGGCTTTTAGGACTTTGGGATAAATTTAACTGGATGACACCAGAAACGTTCAGAGGTACTTCAGCACAGTGGAGGGTGCTGTCAAGAGATTTTTGGGCTGCTCAGGTGCTTCACGGGAGCTCACTGAGGGCCTAACAGCTTTGGAAAAAGTGATTTTGCTATCAAAACTCTTGTTTTGAACACCTAGACCGTGTGTCTGGCCTAGGAAAGCTCAGCTTGAGGGGAGGGCTCTTTTACGTGACTGGTGGGTTAAGAAATCCTGCACAGTCCAAGGCGCAGAGTGTTTGTACAGGCTGATCAAATCGAAGGCTTAGCGAGCCTCTTAAACCACACACCTGCATCTTTCCAGTGATCTTTTCTGCATCCTTCATCCCAGTGAGTGGGGCTAAGTGCAGCTGCAAAGCTTCCGATTCGGGCTGCGTGAGACGCGCGAGCGCGGCCGCCCTCGTGTGCGCGGGGAGCGCTGGGTGCCCTGAAACCCGCAGGAAGAAACGGGGCATAAACAAAACTGTCAGCGAAAAGAAACAGCCTCTGATACAGCTCTGCACCGAAATTCACCTCGGATTAGAGTGTTTGAGGCTCAGGTGGCGGGAGCTCAGCGTAGGAGGCGTCTCTGTGGTGTCTCCGCGTTAAGGAGCGCGGCCGTTCTGCCCCTGCCATTCCTCCCTGCCAGAGCTCTCTCTCCAGTTAAACCACGCTTCCAGCCTTTCCGGGAGACACCAGCGAGGTCTCAGCTTCCTCAGGAATGAACGTAAACAGGGTTGATTTTCAAACTGCTCTGTGGCAAATTAACACTCATCTAGCAGCTCTCTGGAGTGGCTCTCCGGTGTGACCGGAGCAGTCCCTTACTGGCCGAACACGACGTGGGGATTTCATTCAACAGCTTGATTTGAGCTCACTGAAGTGCCCCAGGGTGCTGAATATTTCCATGTGCTGAAAGCTGTTGACTCCTCTTACTGTCAACAAACAATTTCTATATGAAACGTTCCTTTTAGTGACAAATTAAATGATTTGCTATCAAAATAATAGCTTCAAAAGATAATTCAAGTTCTTTGAAGAAACTGCTCACAGTAAGTCTTACCATTTTGTTTTTAACTCGGAGCAGTGTCTGTGTACAAGCACTTCTTCTGCTCATTCCCACTTCCAGACTCTAACATTTGGAGTTTTCATGCCTGTTTTGCTGTTAAAATCATAAAATAATGTTGCTGGAGGGAATCAGGAGGTCATCTGCTCCATCTTCCTGTTCCAAGCAGGACAGGTTGCTCAGACACTTTTCCTTTTTGAGTTTTGAGTATCTTCAAGGACTCTACAACCTCTATGGACAAGCCACTGCAGGATTTTACCATCCACTGTGGAAAATAAAAAAGGAAAAATATTAATCAGTCTATTGCAGTAATTAGTCAGCCTTGGAGAGGATTCAGAGATTGGGATTGTTCAGCCTGGAGAAGAGAAGCTTTGGGGTTAATTAATGCTGCTTTCCCAGGACTTTAAGAGAGGTGACAAGAAACATGGAGAGAGACTTTACAAGGGCTTGGAGTGCCAGGACAAGGGGGAATGGCAGGGTTAGATGGGATATTGGGAAGAAATTCTTCCTGTGAGGGTGGTGAGGGGCTGGAATTCCCAGAGCAGCCGGGGCTGCCCCTGGATCCCTGGCAGTGCCCAAGGCCAGGCTGGACACTGGGGCTTGGAGCAGCTTGGGACAGTGGGAGGTGTCGCTGCCCATGGCAGGGGGTAGCACTGGATGGGATTTAAAGATCCCATCTCATTGCATAATTCTCACAATAATGCTCTCATGCTCTCATCTTCATTGTTAATTGGAGTAAATTAATATCAGGGTTCACACATGAAGCAGTTGCCTCTGGTAGATCCTTAGAGCTGTTTTCCAAAATATCATTTTAGGGTATTTTGGATCATTTTGTTTTGCAGCAGAACAATCTGCTGCAATACCTTTTAGCTGCTGTTTGCATTGAAGGAAACTTGAGGGTGTAAATATTTCTGTGTAACGTGGCCAGCCATGGGCAGCTCCAAAATCCTGTATTATCTGCTTAAATAACTTCCTATCACAACATGTTGGAGCTCAAGTAAGATATAATTAGATAACAGTAATGAAAAACTGCTAGATTATCATGTGTGATATGGAATGAACAATTTTCAAAGTAACTTAGGCTTTTAGGAAGCTCAACTTCAATTTAAGACCTAATTATTTCCACAATTACGAAAATTTTGCCCTTACGCATTTTCCTGAAAACCAAAGCAATAAGTTTCTTTCTTCTTGACACCATTTTTTAAAAAAATTTTATTCTTAAAATAATTCAACAGTCTAGCTGCATTAATTAAGGTTTTGAGGGTCTTCATTAATTAAGAACCTCAAAATTAATTAATTAATTAATTGAGGTTCTTATTTGGGTTATGCAATAGCCAGGAATTCCACAGCCCCTCTGAGTATGAAGATCTCCCCAGTTGGTGTCAGGATGAAATGTTCTAAATAAAAAGTCAATTAAAGGCCACATTGGACTAAAGCATTCTGAAAGCCCCTGGATATTCCTATATCTGTAGACTAACCCTCTGTTTGGGGTTTTTTGGGCTGTGTCCTTATCCTGTAGAACATTTTTAGGCCCTTTTGAAAACGTCAGCTTTGGGTGTGCTTGGTAAATTGAGAAAGAAATCGTTTTCTCAATCACTTTTTATTTTTTTTCCCCTGGAAGAAATAAAATAACAAAATTGGATTCCTTTACTGATCCTTGTCTTTAGGTGGATCTTGTTCTGTACATGGATCAATAAAAATGTCTTTAACAATGAGAGGATAAAGCTACAAGGGGCAGAAAAATGAGTCCATTCATCAAGGACAACATGGAAGGAGGGCTGTTGTAAAGATGTTACAAATATTAATGCGTTGTGTTGCACTCCCAGGGCACTCAAGTCCCATTAGTGATAAATATTTCCAGTTTTAAATATCTCCAATTTTAGTAGCTGCAAAAGCTATTTTTATATCATAAAATGAATGTATGTTCAGAAATTTTCTCCATGTACTCGTCTCCCAAGAAGCATTTTTATATCCTGCTCCATCCATCCTTTCCATGTACAGAACAGTTTAATTTGCAACCTGAAGTGTTAAGTTTTAATTTTTTCCCTTTGCTCAGTCTCCTACTTAGTCATACATAAATCAGAGGGATTTGAAAGAACTGGTAAAAATGGCTGGATCCTTCTCGAGCTGTAATTTGGCTCCATGAATTATTAATTAGCAGACCAGGATAGCACCAGCTTTTTCAGAAGTCACTTTAAATGTACAAGGCTCACCTTATCAGCCAAGATCTGAGCAGTGGCAGTAATGCAATTCTTCCCATTTAGCACTTTGTGGTACGTTGAGAAGGAATTGGAAATTAGATCATTTAAACTCTCTGAAATACAACACAAAGCAAGGAAGTGGATTGGTTTTTTCTCCTTTTTTCTATTTTTTTT
>WAAG01043220.1:190023-234424 GCA_013390105.1 Tichodroma muraria | reverse complement strand
TTTTTTTTTTTTTTTTTTTTTTTTTTTTTTTTTTTTTTGACTCTGCGATAATTTCAAAGCAATGAATACATGTGGATTTCTCAGGGGCTTGGGCTGCTGGAGATGTTGAAACTGCATCACTGCAAGGGAGACCAGCAGCTCAAAGAGCTTGAAAGGGAAAGGTTTTAACTGCTCGTGGTAGAAGAACAGAAGGAATCTCTGGTGGCTTGAAATTAAACTCAAATGGATGCAAGGTAGCACTGGCCAAACACAGAGGAAGCTGGGATTGTAAGTAAAATTTATTTCCTAAATAACAGAGCTCTGCAGGTAATTATTGCAGCACCACTTAAAGCAGGTTTTAATTCATTTGACGACCCTCATCCTGTCCCCTAATTTAGCTTGTCTCTCCAAATAAAAAGGGTATTTTTGTCTCTTGCCTTAAATGATTTCGTGTTTGACGTAGTCCTAAAGGTTCTTTTCACAACTTTGCCCTTCTCTGATTTAATCTGCCTTCGGCAGTTGCAGAATTGAGGGCGGCAGCTGATTTAATTGAATCCCATCTTGCAAAATTTAAGGGTATGTAATGGAAAGTTGAAATATTTCAGGACTTTGCTAATTCTGAAATTTCATTGGAGCATTTTTTAGTATTTCAGCAATGCTGTTGAAATTTTCAGAAATGCTGTCTCTAAAGATAAGTTATTAAAATAAGGAGTCTCTTTTGCAATATATCATCATCTATTTTTAAAGATATTTTTAGACTTCTAAACAAATGAGGAGAGGGTGTGAAGGAAGTGATTAGATCTCATTTTGTATGGAAGTTTTTAGGAACCATTATGCTGCAAAGTTGATGTAAAGCAATATTTCAGGGAGAAATCCTAACGACATTCTAATGTGAGCTGTACCTGAGATTGTTTCCCAGAACCGAGATAATCTCGCTGCTGTCACTGGGCTCTGATTTACAGAAGTCATTTTGCTCCCATCTGTTGATGTGCCAGACAAGGCAGGGCTAGGAACGAGCAGTTCAGCGACTCTGCTTGCAGGAAAGTAATTAGTCTAAAAAAAGTCACATTAAATGTGGCAATTCCCACCCTGGTTCTTTTTTTAATGCCAAAGACGAGGAATTTGGCTGGTGACACTGCAAAACAAAGTTGGAAACCTTCCCTTAATTTTATTCCTTTTGTTGTCATTTAACCATAATTTTTGGTACGATATGCATGCCAATCACCAATTTCCAGTGGAAATTATTAATTTTCTTATCTCTGTGTGTTTGTATGAAGCCATAAATGCACTTGTGTATTGACAGATTTAACAACTTGGTTTGGGAAAGCGTTGTGAGGCCAGGGCTGGCGGGGGGAGCTCTCACAGCTTTTCTATCCCTATTCCCCATTATTTGGGATAGTTAGTGAATTTTTAGAGTGATTTTTTTAAAAAAAAGTCCTATGGGAAGGCCTGGACTGGGGGCTGTGGTAGGAATTGTGCTGCTTGTGGAGTCACCTCAGTGCCAGGTGTAAAGCATGAGGCAGCAGAGCAGGAGGAGAGGCCACCCAGTTTGTTTCACTTAGAACGGGGAATAGGTTCTCCACAATTGTTAACTGCATAATCATGCTCTGGTGATGCTTAACGTGTGAAAGTAATCATGGCACTTCCTTCACCTCTGCCCTGTGGAGAGGGGGAGTGCATGAATTCCCCAGCCCTTCCCAGGAGCCACGTTCGCACGCAGCAGTGTCGCACAAACCACTACAAATTATATTCCTGATGAACTTTAAGTCATTTCCATACTCCTGCTTTGGCTGCGCTGTGCTAAATGGGATGAGAGCACAGGGAGATGGAGAGAGGCTGGTCCTCCATGGGTTTGGAGTGGTGGGGCTTGGCAAGAGCTGGCCCTGGCAGCATCTGGGACAGCCACCGTGGCCTGGGCATCACCAGAGCTGGAGCCTCAAAAACCTGGAAAAGCCCTTTTGAGGCAAGAAGGGTAGGGAGGAGGTTAAAGATACAGTTCTTTATTGGGAAGCTGTAAAAAATGGTGGCAAAACTGGCCCAAAAGGTGCCAAAATGCAGGGGAAAGATGCTTCAGGGGGATCGGGGGAACCCCTTGTGCCAGCGCTCCGTGTGTCGCTGAAAATCCTGCACAGCAAGGCCTGCCAATAAATAACACCGAAGCTTATGGGCTCTTAAAAGGATGAAAGCAAATTTGGGTGGCTTTTTCTCATCAGTGCTTTTAGGGGTTCAATTTTTTCTCCTTGAAAAGCTGTGATTTTAAGGGATGTCACGCGCTCCTCGCGCCCCGTGGGAGCTGCCTGGCTGTGGAGGAGAGGGGACTGCTGAGGGCTGGCCTTGAAGGTGCTGCTGTTCCAAGGCTTTTCTGGGGTGGGCTGGACAGCAAGGGGAAACAGCCTCAAGTTTTGCCAGGGGAGGTTCAGGTTGGATATTGGGAAAAATTTCATCACAGAAAGAGTGGTCAGACATTGGAATGGGTTGCCCAGGGGAGCGGTGGCATCACCATCTGTGGAAAACGAGTGGAAATGCACTTCCCAATGTGATTTAGTGGGCATGGGCGATTCAAAGGATGCATTTCCTGATCATGGAGGTCTTTTCCAACCTTATTAAGTCGGGTCCTGCACACGGAGCTCAGCAGTGATGGAGCAAAGCCTCGTTGGAGCCGCAAGGGTTGGGTAAAAGGTGGCTGCTTTTCATGCTGTATCTGAGCTTTTTCACATCCAGTGTTTGGCTGAGCAATGGTTTTGAAGCTTTCCTGTAAAATCTGGCACCTGAGGGGGTTTATAACAGTCTGGGAGCTGGGGGTGGAGCAGGGAAGTGAGGAGGGAGGAATGGGTGCTTGAGGGGTCACCAAATGCACCTGCAAGCGAAAACTTGACAAATAATTGTACTTAGATGGATGATAAATCCCACTAATCAAACATTTTGGGCAAGTCTTGCTGCAGTCTCGGGTTTGCACAGTCTTATTCTGCATTTGGAGCAAGAAGTTCATATTTCAAGCGGCACAAAACATGACAAAACACTTATTGCTGGGAGTGGAAGTACAACAGGAAATATATGACCATTATCCAGCTGCAAGTTTCTCCATTTAAATGCAAACAAAACAGGGAAATGAAATGCAATTTTTAGTTTAATCAACTTTCATGAGTCTTCTGGGAAGCCCAGAAGGATCTGAAAGGAGCCGCTGGGACCTGTTGGCTTTAAATATGAATTTTGAAGGCTTCTCAGTAATAGGGGGGTTATGCTGGGCTTGGTCTAAAAATTCAGCTTTGCCAGTGACAGCTGGGCCTAACTGGGGGCAAAGCCAGTCAAATTAACTTTCATTTCAAGGGGGGATTAAGTCATTATTTTGCTAAAAATGTGTCTGATGTAACAGCTCTGTTCTACAAACAGTGAGTTAAAATAACAAATTTATCCACTGTAATTGCACTCGTTCTCTTTATTTTAATACAGGAGAGATGATAAAAATGCACAACAAGCTCCAGTACTGGAGAGGTCCCCCACAGGAGACCTTGCAAAAAGTTAAACTCCATGAAAATGCCTCTAGTTATCTGCCTTTTAAAAATAATGAAGGGTGGGAGGGACTAATAATTATTTAAGTATTTAATATCACCGCATCAAACACCTGATAGAGCTGTTACAGCTATAGGAAAATACAAAAAGTGTGTGTTACAATAATTAAAAAATAATCAGTGTAAGAACTGAGGGGTGCAAAGGGCTGACTGAACTGGAATTTATTTTTTTTCCAGTCACTGGGGCGTTTCTGCATCGATGTCCTCAGTGTTAGGTTTCTCTAGAGACCAATTACAGAGGTTCACAAGGTTGTTTTTATTTTCCTTGCACTTGATGTCTTTTTAATGAGGCCTCCTAGTAAACAGCAAGCATTATGCTTTCCTGTTGGATTCCTGTCTGCCGCCTTGAAACATTTATTACTAATACATGTGGGAAATGATGTATAAATTAAATATTAGGAAAATGTACTTTTAAAAAACAGAAGTACTTGGGGGGGATATCTTATAATTATCATTGGAGGAGTGGGAGAGGAAGTCGTGCCAATATTTTGCTAATGGAAGCAGAGTGAAAGGGACTGTTAAAGCATCCTTGTGGTTTTATGTAATAAATAGAGCTGATAGATGCATGGAGTTCTCAGTGCTCTGAAGTTCTCTGGGCTTGTGGGTTGGTGTGAGAGAATCTGAAGGATGGAAGAAAAAAAAGTTTAAAAGGACTGTTCTGCTTTGCTCCAGCCCTGCCACATCCCGGTGCCCGCAGCATCCTCTCAGATCATTCCTGCCAGCACCAGCTCCTGCCCTGCACCTTCCTCTGCTGCTTCACCTCTTCGGCCACTGGATCTTCCAGATTCAAGTGATGCTCACAAAATACTCTCTAATCACCAATACCAGTTAATCAAGCTTAATAACCAAATTACTGTGAGGGGCAGAGCCCTGTGTGGAGTCTCCAGCACGCTGAACGCTCTGTGGGGACGCTGCCTGCTGCAATATTGCTGCCCTAGAAACACCCCAGTCCAGTACAAATTCCATAAATGCTTAAAGCTCTTATATATCTGAATTTTAGCTGTGTGCTGGCTGCTTAGTTCCTCTATTGGCAAAGGCTGCTTGCTTTGAATCCTCATTGCTGGAAGACAAGGCTGTTTTCACCAGGGTTTGGAGAACCTGTCCTGCTCTTCCATGCGCTGGTGCCAGATTGGCAGCGAGGTTTCTGGTGAGCAGATGCAAATCTGGGTTTGGTTTGTGTTTCTTTGGTGTTTGATTGGGTTTTTTGGAGAGGTGGGGTGTATTGGAGTTTTTTTGGCAGAACTCCTGGCGTTTTCTCTTCTCCAGGTGGGTGATGTCTGATGATACTCAGGGGCTGCATCTCACCCATCCTCCTTTCAGTGTCCTGCTGGCACACCTTTCACATCTCTGGTAGTTTTTATGGGGGGAGATAGATGAGTACATTGGCAAACCTCCTCTGTATCCATGTGTGTGTGGATTTGTGCATCAATCCAAAATTTTTTGTAGTAACCGATGCATTTCTGGCAGGTTTGTGTCCGTGGCAGGTCTCTCACCATTTCTCTTTGTTTGCCCCTGTTGGGGTTGGAAATCTTGGCGAGCTCCTGGCCTTCTCCTTGCAGTGGTGGCTTAGAGCAGCGTTGGAAGGTGAGCATAGGAAGGCAGTTGTTCAAGGAGTCATTTCCATCCTATGCTTGGATTCCTCTGGGTCTGGAAGTTGGTTGTGGGTACTCCGAGGACAGGGGTGCAGGAAGTGCTTACTCAGCATGTTTCTCAGTGTCTCATGAACAGATTTTTGCTGCATTTCTTGAATTTGCATCTGTGATTACAACCACTTGTGTGTGCTGCAAATGCAGCTCCTTCCTCCCGTTCCACCCTTGGAGTGTCTGCTGAGCCCTCGTGGGGGTGTGACCTGGCACTCGCTCCCTGAGCCCTGGCGCATCCCTTGGAGGCACGCAGGGAATTCAGCTGTGAATTTGCTGTCTCTCAGCTACATCATCCCTCCAAAACGCCTTTCCAGGCTTTTTCCTCCCTTGGAGGAGAGGCTCACTTGTCCTTTCCTGCTGCACTGAAAGGTGTTTACTTCCCGGGGATGTCAGGCTGGTGGCACTTCTCTAAAACCCGCCTGTTCTGAGAATATGGAACAGAACTTGGGTGGCTTTCATCTTTTATCTTTTAAGTAGCTGATTTCATTCTCACATGAAGGCAGTCGGCTCGGAGAGCTAATCAAGCTGCATAACGATGAAAAGGTCAAAATGAAATGGGGAACTACCATGATTCACAGCAAAGGCAGGGTTCAGCTCACAGAGCACAGCAGACCATTGTCAGAGCACGAACTCATCTTCATTTTTCAAAAAAAGAAACTCCTTCCTGCTTTTTCCTGTCCTTTTCACTGTGCAGCCATGTTCTTACCCAGGGATGCTGTCCAGAGAAGAGTAAGAAGAGTGAGTAGCTGATATCTCTTGTGAGGAAAAATTACCCAGAAACAGAGAGGCCCCTAATGATATTGAAGTAAAGCTGCAAGGGGAATGTGCTCCAGAGCAGTTTTCCATTCTCCAGGCAAGGCTGGCAACAGCCTGGCCAGAATGCAAACTGTCTTCTGATTTCACCCTGTGAGGAGAGTGTGGTGTCACATCCATCTGAGCTGACCACGTCTGGTAGTGAAAACGGAAAATTAATTAAATTAATCCTTGCTGGATGGTCTATTCTCTTCATAGTGACCCTCTTGAGGCACATTTGGAAGATCTTCTGTTGTATCCCCTCTGATCTCTGATGAGGATGAGGATGATGGATCTGGTGCCCCTGCTTGAAGCAGGGAGTTGGAACCTGATGGTCTTTAGGCTCCCTTCCAACCCAAACATCCTGTGATTTTACAGACTCCTGTCCAAGGTGCTGAAACTGGTGCTTGGTGAAGTTAAAGCAAGGACTGGGCTGCTGAAGTGGATGCCCCTATAAAAAGTCCTGTCTGTAATGAGAAGCACCTTGGCTGAGCTGGGATCTCCCCAAACTCTTCAGAGATGTGGGGCTGGCATCTCCTCCACAGTCAGGTGCTCACAGGAGCTCGTGGGGGCGTTTATTTGATGAGGCATTTATCCTTTGCTTCTGCTGTGTGGGATTTATTTTTAGTGTAACTAATCAAATGAGTGCAGAATGAACCTTTTCAGGAGCAGAAGTAGCTTGATTTATTAAGTGGAATTGTAATCCAACATGAAGCATTTGATTACTCTTCGCATGCACTAATCCTTTTTTTATGAGATCAATTTGCCCCAAATATCTGTACATGGTATTTTTTTGGCAGCCTCTTTCCTTAAGACCTCAAAATGGTATAAATGATGAGCTCCAGCTGTTTCTCATTGTGTGGTTTATTTTCTGACACACAAGGTACTGGATTTTAAGCTTCTCAGATTTTTCCCCAGTAAGTATTATTTAATAGCTATTGCTGCATGAACATTGATTTTAATTTTGCCAGAATAAGTGCATTAAAATGTTTACAAGTTGTTATTTATTACCAGCTGCTTCACGAACATTGGAGCTGGTGGTTTTATTTATTTCTGGGTACGGCATAATTAACTCCCTGTGCCTATCTGGAGACTTTCTTGTCAGTTATTCATAGCCTGACTACTTTGTCTACAATCTTCAAACCATTTACTCTGTGATGTGAAGTGTTTCAGGGTGTTCTTGCTTTAAGATTTAAAATAATGCCTGGTGGTATTTATAGCAGCTGCTGCACCACCTTTTATCGTCAGCCCAGGGAAGACTGGCTTTATCCACCTTGGGGATTCAGTTTAACTCACCCCCCTGCCATGGTGGTCTTGTAAATACAACAAAAAGTTGCATATTATGAATTATGTATCTATTGTGATGAATTAAGAATGAATTTACCCCTATTTGTGGGTGTGTCTGTGTGTGGGTATCTCCTTGGTGTGAGTGAGAACATGCTCCCTCTCCATGCTGAGGTTGGGCTATGAAAATCCCTTCATATTCAGCTCAAAATGAAACAAAAATAATTCAAAGTCAGCAAAAGACTTTTTTCAACTTGGTCCTTACATGTGATTACAGTTTATAGTTGAGTATGTGGTAATTCCAGTATTTAATCAGTTTCTGCACAGATATCAACCACTTCAGATATTTTGGAGTTTATCAAAAACATTGTGTATCCCTCAAACTATTTCCAACAAGGGAAAAAAAAGAAATACTGCAGTTCACAGCTGATCATTTTTTCTTATTTCTTTATTGTTGCCAGTATTTGTCATATATCAACCAAACGAAGACACGAAATGAGACCCAAGGAAATCAGTTTCATTTCTTTTAGAGCCCAGGACTGAAGATAATCCTGGTCAGTGTCTGTCCACGGCAGGATTCATCCTTTCCTCCCTTGCTGGGAGGGAGCCCGAGTGTGCGGCACGAGGGTGGACAGACGTTTGTCTGTCTCATGCATTCCCAAACATCCCCAAGGAGTTCAGTTCCCAAGATTCAGGGCCTGAAGGGTTTGACATGAGCCCAAGCAGAGCCCACAGGGTTTGCCCATCACCAGCAATCACCGTCTGCAGCTGCTGATCAACGTAATGAGGTGGGAGACCACCGAGGGCATCCCGAGCTCAGCTGGGAGGGAAGGCAAGGCCTTCAAGCCCTGCCTCAAAGGAAATGTGATTAATAAAATGGACAGTCAGACTTCAGAAAGGCTGAAAATAACAAATCAAACCTTCTGCCTTCAGCTATTGCAGAGAGGGGGAGATACTTCCCCCTGCTGTGTCCACAACACCCCCGTGGTAAACCCCACCTGTTAAATTACTGCTTTCCTCTGAAAAAGGAGGAAATTACTGCTTTTCCTCTTTCCTCCTTTTCCAGCTGAAATCAGCTGCTTCCTCTCTGCTTGAGGATTCCTTCCCAAATCCCAAAAATTGGTCGTCTTCTGTGTGTTTGTTAGGTTTTTTTGCAATTAGAAGATGTTTTGGGATGTCACGGCAGTTTGAGTTGGGTTTTCATGTAGGAGTAGTGAGAGGAAACTTGTTGGTGCATGTTTTGATCTGCTTTGCTTCCTCCCTAAAATGAAACTTGGCAATGTGATATTTGGAGCTGTTGGGAAAGAAATTCCTTCTGGTTCTTCTAAACCATTGTACAAACTGTGAGGGATTTCCTACCAGGGTTTCCTTATGATTTTTATGTCACAACAGAGAAAAATGCTCCCTGAGAAAACTTGTCACCCCAAAATCTACCTCAGTGGTGAATTTTATAAAAATACATTAAGACTTTCAAGTGCTTTTTAGAGGAATTCAGGGAAGGAGGTTATGGGATAGCCTGAAATGCCTTTGGAGAAGCCCTCCAGGAGGATTTGTCTGAGACCAATCCTAACACTTGCATTGATCCTTCTCTCGTGGAGAAGGGCACCACATCCACACACCTGTAAGAATTCAGGAAATCATGCCCTAGAAAGAGTATTCTGTCCTGAATGCTGGGGTTTGTTGGGATTTTAGCAGGGGGTGAGCAGAACCTGGGTTTTCTCTCCTGTTCTAGAACTGGGGGCTGGGTCCAGGTGGGCTTCCCGTGGGATGCTCTCCCACCAAAGCAGTGCCTGTCTCTTCATCTGTTTACTGAAGGAAAGACATAAATGTGATTTTCTATCATATTTCTGATCAGTCTGTGTGGTTAAGCAGTGGTTCCAACTCATGCAAGCATTCCCACATGGGAGAATTTCTGAATTTCCTGCCTGGCATTTCTTTCATAACTCTGTTTCGAAGCCGCTTTACTGAGAAGGTTATTCTGGCAATTTTTTTTTATTTTTTTTTTCCTGCAAATAAACTATTTTTGAAAAACAGCTCCTTCCTAAGGGCAACCAAGTGTCAAAGCCAGAGTTATGGATGGTGTCAGCTGCGTGTGGAAACACACGCTCCATTTATTCATTCCAGCTGTGGGAGCTTGGCTGTGCAAACGCCGAGTGCTGCTCGTGTACCTGTCACTCCAGAGCTTTTAATGAACATTGATCATGTTCAGCCAGACGTTGATTTGAATCAAGTGGATGGAAAGTCATTTTTAAAAGCACAGTGTGAAGGTTTTGTTTTGTAGTGGTGTAGAGTGTTTAGGATGAACCTGAAAAAGCATCATCGCAGCTTTGGAAAGTTATTGCTGGATGAGAGAGGATCTGCACATTCAATTTGGTCATCTTGGAAAGTTCATTTATAATTTAAAGTAATTTTTCAGCACACTGTGTATTTATATTTACTTTTGCAGAGAGAATTATTAAGGTTGGAAAAGACCTCCAAGATCAAGCCCAAGACTTTTAATTAGTTTTAAAAACCCTGTAGTTTAAAATTGTCTTTAAATATTCCCTTTGGGAAAACAGCTCTGGTTATTTGTGCAGAACTGGGTTACGTAATTTGGAGAAATAACCTTTATCTCTTTGCTTGGCTGAACAGCCTGGCCCACCAGACTCCTTCTGCTGTTGTAGGTGATGGAAAATGTGAAATGTAGGAGGGCTGGGCTGCCAAATTCCTCCTGTGAGGGATGGGTCTGGAGAGGTGTGCCCTGGAGCACTGGGAGCAGACAGATGGAGCCCATTTAAGGCCCAGCACGGTTCAACCCCCCGGGAGCTGCTCCCTCCTTTGTAGGGCACAGTTGGCTCCAGTTGTCCCATGGGAAGGACAAAGTGACCCCAGGGTGTGACCGTGGAGACACAGCAGAGCTTTTGGGAAACCCACAGCCAAGAAATGATTTTTGGGAATCCCAGGTGGAAGAAATCCGTTGTGTGGTGTAAAACTGCCACGTTCGTTTTGAGTCTCATTTCATTAAATGTCCATTTCTGCCTGGGCTGTTTGGGTGAAAGAACCTAAAATAGAGGTGGTTACAGTGGTTGCTTAAAAGCCTTATTTTATTGCAGTTCTAGAGAAGAAAAGCCATAAATAAAATCTTTCTAACCAAATTCAGTGCAAGTTTCCTAATTGAAAGAAACAACTTATTGCAGGAGGAGGAAAATACTGAGTGTTTTTATCGCAGTAAAAACTTCACAACGTTTAGCTTAAAACAAAGACTCCAGTGAAGTCTGCAAGGAAATAAATTGATCTGCAGGCTCTGCATTTGTGGTGAGCAGAGTA
The DNA here is from genome assembly GCA_013390105.1 of Tichodroma muraria. Classification (NCBI taxonomy): domain Eukaryota; kingdom Metazoa; phylum Chordata; class Aves; order Passeriformes; family Sittidae; genus Tichodroma; species Tichodroma muraria. Next base: position 223,851 of record WAAG01043220.1, on the reverse strand, counting down.
AAAAGAAAGAAACCCATAGGTCATTTCTGTAAGAATAAAGCTAATATTAGCCTAGGAGTCACTCTTAAATGTTGTTTACATAATGTTCTTGGAAAGCGCTGAGCTTTACAATTTAATTGTGCATTTGAAGGTAGAAACCTTACAAAATAGGTGGTTTCATTCCTTCAGGGACTAAGAATACAATGTAAGAGACTCCAAGCTTGGGTTTTCTTCCCCCTCATTTTCTTTTTCCAATTATTTTAACAATAACCCTTTGACTCTGGAATGTGTGGAAGACAGGGAATATCAAAGAAGAGCAATCAGGTGATAATCCTACTTAACCAACCTTTGACTTGCAGCATCTGGTGTATTTTTAGTCTGATAGGAGGAGAATTATCATTCCCAGTAATTTGATAAGTGTTGTCATTTTCCTTTGAAGAACTTCTTTATTTTTTTTTTTATGAGCGCACCTGCTCCCTTGAGAGTAAACCAGCAAATAATTTATGCAGTGAAAATCCTTGCCAATTTTTAAGTGAGAATAAATATTTCTGAGATCCTTGTGGTTATAGAACTTGATGGTTTGCCCACAGATATTCTCCTCTTTTCACTGTTGTGCAGTGGTGTCAGTTTGAGATGTGATAGCCGGATCTTTGGGATTTTTCCAAAGAATCCTGAAAAAAAGCTCATCAAATTGAAGTTCAGCTCTTCCTTAGTTCTGAACTGTTGTTGTGTGGTTTTTTGGGCTTCCATTGCTGATGGAAAAAGCAGGATAAAGCTGCCCTGGTGCTGGGCATGGCAGAGATCACAGGAGTGGGGAATCTTCCCAGTGGGGCTGGAGACGCCTTCTCATGGAACATTGTGGGGATGTGTGGAGATCGTGTCCTGCTTCGAAAGCCTTTGGTTTCCACCTGGGCACTCAGCACAGCAGTTTCTTGTCCTGGTTTCCCTTTGTTTCACAAGAATTCCTGAATGCCTTCAGCACCCCCTCACACGAAAGCAAGGGGCAAAAGTCCCGTGCAAGTTTCTTCCAGTAGTGATTATCCACGGCTGATCCCTGAGGGTGATCAACCAAATCTACAGCTTTTCAATTCTGGCATAAAAACTTTATTTTTGTGCTTATTTGCTTTGCTGCCATGAGAATGAGCTGCCCTTCCCCTTTGGGGGCAAATTTACAAAAAGATCTTTTCGGTGATCCACATAGAGCATAGAAGAACAAATTGTCCTTTGCATCTTCTACACAGAAGATGTAAAGGAGAGTTTTGTCCCTGGCACGTTCAGCGTTAGAAATCCACTTGGAGCTGTTTGTGTGGATGAGGCCAGCACGGAGGGGCAGGATCTGAAATGACCTCTGAGGAGGAAATGGTTGCTCAGTGAGGCAGAGAGTTGCAGGTTATCAGTCCATGGGCTGGTCCCACAGTGGCACAGGTGAGGACTGAGAATGTCAGGATTGTGTTGGGCTGTGTGTGGAGCAAAATCCCTGATGCAGGAAGAGGTGTTTGCCCAAAGCATCCCCCACTGCAGGCAGAGAGCAGGGCTTGCTCAGGAATGGGAGGTTTCTAACTGTTCTTTTCCTTTCTTATTTTGTATTCCTTATTCTCTTTACTCCTCTCCCCGGTCCGTGAGATCTGTTAGTGCCATGATGGATTGCTGTGTCTTTGGAAGAAGAAGCTGTGCCCACAACTTCCCTATGTTTCCCTACAAATTATGCTTCACCCTCTCTCATCACAGGATTTCCAAATTCAAATGATCTTTCAGAACTGTTATTTAACATAGAATTGTCAAGGCACTGCTTGAAGCAGGATGTCCCCACATGGGCAGCCGGGAGAGGAAGAGGAGGGTGGGTTTTGTCACCTGCAGGGGTGGAGCTGATTAAGGGTTTTGTCATCCCTAGAGTGCCCCAGGGCTCAGACTGACATGGCCTGGGTTGTTTTGTGTTCTGCTCCTCTCCAGTTGTCTGTTCCTCCCCTGGTTATATTTAGTGAGAGAGGAGAATATTAAACACCGACAAATGAGCTGGTGTGTGGACATGTGTGGTGTTCAACACAGAGATTTTGAAAGAAAGCTTTATTATTATATAAAATAAAAGCAAATATTCTGTCCAGCTCTCCAGATTTCCCCAGAAGGTTGGAAGGGAGGCAGAGATCAATCATTGATAAAGATGGCCTGTGGCAGTGGGAGGATGAGACTGTCAAAGCAACAGAGGAACAAAAAAACATACAAAACCGGTAAAATATTGTCATTCTTAGAGTTTTCTGCTTAAAAATCTTTGATTTCTGCACCCTCAGGCTCCCAGTTCTTCTGCAGCCCAAAGAGGTCTCACACCCTGAGTGCATTTCTTATTGCCTTGTAGTCTTTTGCAGAAAACAGGTTGGGAAAAGAGCTTGTGAAGAGGGAGAACCCTCCCTTTCTTCTTCCTTGACTTTCTCTGCCTGTTGCCAGAGGGTAAAAGGCTTTTAGGAAGATCCTCTAGCAGCAGGTAAATGAAATTATCAATGAAGTGTACAGTAAAGCACACTCAAATATTTAATATTTGATTCATGAGGATTGAAATCACATTTTCCTTCCAAAATTCTGCTCAGTTGTTGTGGCTGGGGTTTGCAGAATGTGCTCAGCTGGCCTGAGTAGCACCACAGCCAGGGCCTCAAAAAAGAGAAATTCCCACGTTTTCTTTGCCTTGCTGGGAATTTCAGGAGTCTCTGGGAGAGGTGGGGAGCAAATTACCCAAAGGATGTGTCCGTGTGTAAAATGTTACGTGTTTCATTTCTTACCTGACTACCAGAGGGCTTAGAGAGCCCTGAAATATAAATTTTGTGTTTCCTCCCAAGTCCCCAGATGTTCAGGACTGCATTCCTGAAGTTCCCAACACTGAGTTTATTTTCTGTTTGATTTTCTTCCTAAATCCTAAAGGAATTAAAAGCTAACCCTCAGTTAAGCTGAACAGGGAGTCACAAGTGCAGGCACCACGTGAAATACAATTTTTATTTAAATGTTTTCCTCCAATGAGCTGCTGAAGCAATTTATTTGCCTAACTTATAAAACAGTGGAAATATAAATGACAAACTACTGGTACAGCACAGAGAAAACGTTATTTTGGAGTTCTCTCCACTTCCTAGTGTTGATTTATGGGCTCCTTTCTGGCGACTGGGGTGGCACATCCTAAAGACAGGAGGAAATGGTGCAAGAAATGGTTGAATTTGTAACAGGAGCCTGAGGTTTGTTGGCCTTAGTGATCCCCTGCTCCCAAGCATCTGTCCTCCTCTCCCCTCCACTGAGTTTTTGAAGTAGGGAAGGAATTTGGAGAGACAAAATTCAGAGCTAAATGATGATTTTACAAACTCCCTGTGTGATGCTTAAGTGGTGCTTCTTGTACTTCAAAATGAAATGGTGCAGCAAGAAGTTGGCTTCAAGAGAAACAATAAATCAAAGTAAATAAAAAAATTAAACTTCCTTATGCCTGGCTGTCAAAAGTTTTGAGTGAATAAACCAGTTTTAACATTGTTAAATGCAGTTCATGGCATCTTTCCTGTGAAGTGCTGCTTAAAACAAACAGTTTTTCACTGACGGCATAAAAATTGTTTCCCTAACATGCCCAGAGGTGAAATGACTGCCTGGAGGAAATAAAGCTGGCAGATTTTTTCTCTCTAAGTGCAGAAAGTCTTGGGGCTGTAAAAGCTGTTGTGTGGTTTAACTAATTTCCTTTAAGCTGACAGGAACAGCAAAGCAGAGGATGTATTTTCCCTGGTGAGCTGATATTTGGGGTTGTTTATGAGCTCCTGCAAATTGTCACTTCAGGAAAGCAAAACAGGAGGAGGAGATATGCAGGGGAGCAGAGATCAGCTGGGTGTGCAAACTGCATTTTGTACAAGGCCTAAAAATAATTGTAAGCCAGTGTGGGAAGTGGCATTTTTGCTAGGGCTGAATGACCTATCCCAGAAAAAAAAAAAATGCCATCCTTGAGCTCTTTCTCTTTCCTGCTCTTTACTCCATCCCTTGAGCATTTTCCCTCCTCTCTGCAGCAGCACGAGGTGAGGTTCTCATGGTGAACAAGTGAGGGAGGGATTTTTATTTCCCCAGGTGCCAGCAGAGATTAGAATTGGAAATGAGTGAACAATAAGAGACCAGACTTTCACAGAGTTTATCCTGGGTAAAACCAATCCCCATTCTCTCACCAGAACCCAGCAAATACCCAAATAACCCAAGAGCTGCCCTGTTCATCCTTACTCTGTTTGAATGGAAAGTGTCTGATGTTGAACTTGCATCCAGGAGTGTGAACCTGACTAAAAAATAAATGGGAATTATTAATTCTTGGCTGCAGCATCTGCCTGGGTAACATCCTGCTCCCTGAGCTGGAGTAGGGGAGGAAAAGCAGAGCATTCCCGTCCCGCTCATTCCTTAACCCGTGTTTGAAGTTTCTTTCATCACTTCAGGCATAAGATCTGGGTATTTGGAGGTCATTAAGAGAGGTGACACAGCCGCAGAAGCCACCTTGATCTTTTTCTTGAGCTGCTGGTGAATGGTCATGGGCAGGAGAAAAAGGAATTTAAGGTCTGATGGTCTTTATAGGGACTTAACACGAGGATTGTGTATTCCCAGGGAATATTGAGGAGGTGAAGGCTGGAGCTCCGTGAGCCAAACAGCCTTTGGGAGGTTGGTGTGCTGTGACAGCACTGAAATCACCAGTGAGGAGAATTAGCAGTGTTCTGCTGAGAGAATATTCTGGCAGAACATTCAACCTCAGCAGTGACCCCTGAATAATTTATTCACCCAATTCCCAAATATTTTTATGGAAAACACGTGAGGTTTTAATCAGGCACTCCATAAACAATTTGTTTGTCTCGGTGATGAGAAGTTTAATGGAAATCTGAACATTTCGGAATACTGGAATTTTATTTGGAATATTTTAATCAAATAAATAAACATTTGGGAATGTTTATTTAGGAGCTATTTCCACTCTTTGGGCACCTGCCCAGCTGTTGGGAAAGGAAAGTGGGCCCCCCCCACCTGATCCCTTTTTCTTCATGGAGAGCTTGGATTGGATACTTCCCCTTAGGCAAAATATTCCTTTTTCCTCTTTTATTTAAATCACTGTTGAGACGTTGTGTATTTGTACATGGAACAATCTTAACGGGGTGTTTTGATGTCGCTTTGATTCTTAAAATGCATTTCCAAATTTTAAAGAATTTTTAAAACCACTCCAGAAGGTTTTAGAAGCAATGCAGATGATCCTGCCTGAGATTGTCCACTCGTTGCTTTTCCAACAGTTTTCAGTCTTCCCAAAGAAATCAAAGTTTCAGTGATGTAAATCCCCAGTTTTCAAGAAATTACTCCAAAATTCTCTTCATCATTTATTCTGTCACTCCCAACACACCTTGTAGGTGTAATACAGTAGGTGTAATATAAATGCACAGTAATCCTTGCCAACACAGGAAAACAAAATCAACTTGTGGAGAAAAATAATTGGATAGAAATAAAATACTATCCTCAGATGATTTTTCTGATTTTTTTCCCTTTCTCCCTTCCATAGCATCGATTGTTTCTTTTCTTTTTCTGCTCTTCCATTCAAGAGCAGAATTTGATTTGAGATGAGTTGTGCCTGTGCTGTTCCATTCTAGATTTTCATTTAGGTACCTAATAAAATCCCTGTAGGTTGTTCCAGTTTCTTTTCTCTGTTATTAGCATAGAAAAGGTCTTTTCCAGCCCTTTTCTATGCTAATAACAGGAGTTATATTGTGGAGAAGGGGAGAAAATAAACAATTAAGGCAAATGAATTAATTCCTGTCTCGATACTGTGCATTAGGAAAACAGTTCAGGGGAACAAATGTACATAGATTTGAAATTTTGAATAAATATTAATCATAGTTACAGCAACAATAAAGAAAAAATTGGGAGTAAGGGAATTAAAGTGACCTTGAATGCAGGTACATTATTACTGTATAGACACTGTTTGACTTTAATTTTTATTAATGTAGATAATGGCTTACATGGGCCTTATGGCTGCATTACCAGTGCTCTAAAATTTAATTAGATTTTTAGAGCAGCTGTTAATGTCTTCTCTAGGATTATATCATTCAGGGGCTGTGTCAGAAAACTTCAGCCATTTCATTAGACTCAGAAGAAGCTGAAATGAGGTATTTTGTCCACAAAACTCCCCTGAATTCCTGAGTTTTTCTCATAACAAGTCATTGAAATTGCATTTATTTTATCCTTACACTGCAGGGGATGGATAACACGCTAAACCACGGAGAGAAAAATGCTGGCTGGGAGATATTATAATAAGGTTTTTAGGATTTGGAGGTTTGTTTCTTGCTTTGGTAGACCCAAGACTGAATCAGTGATAATAACTTGGAAGAAGCCCATTTTTAAGTGAGAACAAGGCAGGAATAAACGTCCCCACCATGGTGGAATGTAAATGAAAGTGGTTTATTTTAATGACAAAAGAAAGAAGGAGTTGTGTTTTTTTTATTGTCCTGTCCACCAAAAATATAAATAAGGTAGAAATGCAGCAGGATCTGTATTTTTGTAGCTAATTCCAAGAGAAATTTGGGAAGAAGCAGCTGTGGTGGTCCTGGAGAAAAGGTTTTAGAGTTGATCCAATTCCAGGCAGTGAAACAAATCTCAGTTAAAAAGTTGAGAGCTGATATTTCGGCCTGAGAGAACCCAGGTGAAGCAGGGTCACCCAAGAGTGGTACCAGGAGTGCTTGGTGTGCACGAGAGGGTAACCAGGAGAAGCAGTGGATGGAAATTTGACTTTCTGGCAGTATTTTTTCCAGGCTGTATCTGTGTAAAAGACGGGCGTTTGTGAACGGCTGATGCGTGGTTTGCGGTGTGCAGAGGACCAGTGCTCAAACTGGAGTGGGTTTGTGTCCCTGGCTGCGCTCACTGGCCCTGGGGCTGGATCATCCTTCTCCCAGCCCTCCCCTTGGAGATACCAGGATGATAATCCGAGCACGGAAAAGCCGCAGGAAATCATTTTAAAGTGTTTCGTTCTACGTTTGGTCCTCACCTGCACGTGCAGCTTCCCCAGGTGTCAGGAATTGTTTGCTGTCACCCGGAGAAGAGCTGGAAACCTTTGCTGCCTCCCCAGCCCCATCAGGCTTGGAATTGTCCATCAGTGAACTTCTGAAGTCTTCCCTGAGAGCGTAAATTGTCCTTGTTCATGTGAGAAACTTCCGAGATGGTGCTTGGGCTCCTGCCTCAATCCGGGATCACTTTCCTTTCGCTCTCCTTTCGTTTCTTGAGAGCAGCTTTTGGAGCAGTTTTTCTGGAAGTGTTCGGTGGTTCTAAGCCAAGAAATGATGCAGAATATCTTAAAAGCATGTTTTAGGGGAAAAGTGTGGAGGATAAAAAACTGGGATTATATCTGATGAGTAGGAAAGAGGTGCCTCATCCAGGGTGAGCTTCAGTGCAAAGCAAACCCCTCTCTAAAAAAAGGATTTTTGGAAGGTTTGCTGCTCTTGCCTATTAACATGCACCTGCTAATGAGGAGAATGAAGAAAGTGAATTTTTCTGGCTTGGTAAATGTTGAGTTTTAGCATTCAGCCTATCAGGGTGGTGGTGAGTGTTAATGGTGCGGGGTGGGGATGTGAATGGATCAAAGGATGAGATGTGTTGGGTAAAGAAATTATAATGATGAATGACAGTGACCTAATTTATGAAACAATCCTCTGGTATCAAGCAATTCACTAATTTGTAATTATAGGATGAACTGGCCAGGAACAAAACCAGTCCTGTCAGAATCATCAAAAGCCATCAGGAATTCCTGTCAGAATTCAAAAGCCATCAGGTATTCCTGTCAGGAAACAAATACTATCAGGAATTCCTGTCAGAAATCGAAGACCACCAGGAATTGCTGTAGGTTTGCAGCAGCCCTGGTGTTGTGCAGCTTCTCCCAGAGGTCCAAGCAGGAATCCAGAGCTGGAAATGAGGATCCAAATCCAGTTCCATTCCTTAATGTCAGAGTTAACTGGCAGAGAGGCGAGGGAAGTGTTTCTGGCACGTCAGGAAATCTCTCTAAACCCTGAAGGAGAAAATTTCCAGGCATGTATGCTGAAGGGCTTCCTATGGGAAGATGCCTGTGGAGCAGGGATAGGGTTCAGGGAGCCACTAACATGCACTGGTGCTGCTCCTTGGTCTGCTCTCTGTGCCACAGACTAGCAGAAATGAAAATAAACGAGGAAAAGTGGCTTTTTTAATCATTAGAAACTTTATTCTTGGTGAAATGCGGTGAAATGTGAGTTCTTAAGGAACTCACAGGACCTGCAGTGCATAACTTTGGGCAAATCTGGCGTTGCTGGAATCCTGTAAAGCAGCTGGAGGTGAGGGGCAGATTGGTTTCGGTGGTTTTTATGGATCCTGAGGAGCAGTGGGAGCAGGGACAGCAGCAAAGCTCCCTGAGGGATGAGCTGGGAGCAAGGCCCAGGATCCCAGCCGGGATCTGGGAATCCAGCAGAACCTCCCCTGGGTGCTCCAATGCTCCCGGAGCAGGGGCAGGCCTTGCCTTTCACCCTGCCGAGTTCTGGGGAGGGATGGTGGCTCAGGAAACGGCAGGAGAAATGTTCATTAGCCAGGAAAGGGCAGCACCTGCTCCGGCCCTCCTTCAGTCAGCAATATTGATTTAAACTGAGGCCACTGTGCCACTGGGTTCAGCCGTAGTTCCACGGAAAGGCTGACTTTGCCGAGGAATTTATCCCTTATAAAAAAGTTGAGTCAACCAGCTGAGATGCCCAAGGCGTTGGGAGAGGTGGGAAACAGGAAGGCTGTGTTTATTTTGAGGTTAATGCAGCAATGTGAGCAGCTCCTCCTCACTTAGGGGTCGGCAGATTCATCAAATAGTTCTTAAAAACTGATCCCCAGAGCTTGGAAAAGTGGGAATTTCCTGGATGCCTCTGTCTTTAGGTACTCATGGATTTTGTTTTCTGTCAGCACCCCCAGCTGAGCTTGAGAAGGTTTGGTGTAAATGGATTAAGCGATTTCTGTTGCTTCAGGGTGAGCCCTGTTCATAAATGGATCCAACACCTCTGGAAAGTATCCCTTGCCCCCTGAGGGCCTTTCCTGCATTTCAAATGTAAATAAAAATCATTTTTAAATCAAATCTTTTCTGTAGTTTGTAGAATTTCCAAAAACATGGTTAATTCTAAAGAGCTCTTCTATTTGATGTTTAATAGAGCTGAGTTAATAATTCATAATTTAATGTATCTGATTAATTTTGCCTTTTTTCGGAATGTCTTCAAAGCACATAACAATTATCTCAAATGTACTTATTCAAAATGACTCGGTGACCTCTCTTTCTAGATCACTTATTCCTGATTCAATTTTTCATAGCAGTGCACAGTTTCCACTGGTTATCATTCGTTATTTCCCTGCTAATTGAGTAATCACAAATCCAGTTAAAAAAAAATAAATAAGGAACAACCCTCTGGCAAGAAGAAATACTAGAAATGGATTAAAAATTCCTTTTGTCCAAGGCCTTGCTGCCTTGGAAAACCCTTCCTCCAGCTGGGGAAGAGTTCATTTAAAGAAAAACAACTGATGAAATCCAGTAGTCCTGGGAATTTGCAGTGCTTTTTTTATCCAAGTGATGATCTAACTCTATAAATTGTATAAAGATAATTAACCTCTGCCAGAAGATGCAACACTCAATATCAAGAAGTAGATTTGCATAATACATTGCTGAGTGCATGTGTTTATTTCAGTAAAGTTCAGGAATTACACTGGAATTACACCAGGGCTGAGCTGCCCAACAGTGCCTGGGTCTCATTATGGGCAGATTTGTCCCTTTTACTTCAGCGTGCTCTTGATTTTTAAAATATAAAAAAGCTCCTTTGTAGTCCAATAGAGGCCTTAATGTGCCGGATTCATTAAAAATAAGGATTTTATTTGGCTCTTATCTTCCTTCCACTCTCCCTGATGGTCTGTGGTGGTCATTTGAGGTGGCCATGCCAGCCCAGCAAAGCAGTTTGTTAATGAATTTTCCACAAATTAATTTTCTCCATTACCACGGCCTCGATAAACACGAGCAATTATTTCATGTGGATCAGGAATAAAAGAGAGAATAACAGCTTACTGGACTTCATTTTGTGGAATTAAAAGTACTTCTCTTTGGCCTTTTTTCATTAGTGGCTCTTCTAAATTCTTACAAATAAAGGAATGGGGGAAAGCAGGAATTGCTGAATACAGCAATTTTAGGAAATAAAGGAATAGGGGAAAGCAGGAATTGCTGGATACAGCAATTTTAGGTTTAGGCTGTTGATTTACCCTAATTTTATTTCCACATATCACTGAATTTTGTTGTATTAGACCTATTGATACCATTTTCTTCCACGGTTATTTTTAGTCACATTTTAATATTTTTTTCCTAAAAGAAACATTTTGTGTCCAAGTGAAGCAACTCAAAGGTATCAGCACCAAATCTGATAACGGATACCCCACGGGTAAGAAAATTACATTGGCTTAATACTTCGGGCAAGTGAGATACAATCTTAGCAGAAGAATCCACAAGGAGCAGGATTATTATCATTTAAGGAAAAAAGGGGATTAACACTTTCCTTGTAGCTCTGGGGGGAGGGAATTGTCTTCAGTGCCTTTATGGAGGTTCAAAACCCCGTGCGAGGTGATTTTTAGCGTGCATTTCAGGAATATTTTTATTTCTAGAAATTAATGGAGTCAAGCTTTATTAGTTCATGTAGCTTTGATGGGAAAAATTTGGATCATAGAATCACAGAGTGGTTTGGGTTGGCAGAGAACTTAAAGATCAGGGACACCTCCCACTGTCCCAGGTGCTCCAAGCCCCATCCAGCCTGGCCTTGGGCACTGCCAGGGATCCAGGGGCAGCCCCAGCTGCTCTGGCACCCTGGGCCAGTTCATATCTGTATTTATATTAGCTCCCCCAAGGTTTTACACAGTGACAGAGGTAGAGAAGTGATTCTTCCCAGGAATATTAATTTGGTTTTAATTTAGCAATCTTCAAAACTTAATAGTAAAGTTAGAAAGGACAAACTTTGTCGCTGGGCTTTATCTGGGGATTTCAGGTTGGGTATTAATGGCTATGGGAAGAATCAGGGAATCCCAGAAGCAGAATGGTTTGGGTTGGAAGGGTCCCTAAAGATCATTTATTTTCAACTCCATCCATGGGCATGGACAGCTTCCACCATCCCAGGTTGCTCCCAGTTCTGTCCAGCCTGGCCTTGGGCACTGCCAGGGATCCAGGGGCAGCCCCAGCTGCTCTGGGCACCCTGGGCCAGGGCCTGCCCACCCTCCCAGGGAACAATTCCTTCCCAAAATCCCATCTGACCCCATCCTAGAAGAGATGAAATGTTTGGAAGAACAACCCAGGCCGTTTTCTTTGCCTGCCTTCTTCAGGTGGTTTGGGTCTGGTGCCGTGTATTTGGTGTCACAAATCCACACCACCCCCGATGCTCTGCTGGGATTGGTGGCAGCACGTGGAGTGAGGCATCCTGTGGACCTTGGGCACTGCCCCCATAGCCACCCTGACCAGGATTTTGGGCTGTCTTTGCCCAGAGGAGAGAGCAGTGCCTTCTGGTGAGCCCCAGCCCTGCTGTCCTGCCTCTTCTGAACGAAGAATGCACGTTTGGAGCTCAGAATTTGGAATATTAGCCCTAAAATCAAGACATGTGAATATGAAAATAATCCCCCTCCTTCCTTTGTGTGATTTTGAGGAACATAAGAAACCCTATAAGGGATCATAAAGTTATTTTTACACAAAACCTGACCGTAGTAACTTCAGGTGTAATTGGATCGTCTGCTGAAGGACTTTTTGGTGCTGTTTTTATTTATTTTAGGCAGCCTTCTTTAGGAAATGCTATTCACAAAAGGCAGTGTCACGTAATGTTAAACAGAAAATAAATTTTCTGCGTTCACCTTGAGGGATTTTGAAAGTTCCAAATTATAAAAGCTGTAATAACTTCCATTTAGGAGGCTTTTGACAGGAGGGAAATGAAAAACGAGCAGAGAATGCTTCCACACAAAGTTATTCCAGCTCATTTTTATAAACAAAACACACCGACAGTGTAAACCAGAAATAGCAATGTTTTCTTTGACTGCTTTTTCTGAATGCCTGGTTTTAAATACCCAGTCCTAAAGCTAATGAAGGACTTGTGGAGATGATATGCTCAAAGAAATTCCAGCAGCCCACACAGCTCCCATCTGCTTGGAACAGCCTGCATCAGACATTAATAACCGTGTTTAGCTGGGATGGGAGAAGTGAGGATATTTTGGGCCAGTTTAGGCTGAAACTATGGCTTAATTTGGCACTGAGTGTGAATTTGGTTATTTGGAAAAGCTAAAAATTCTGGCTGGTGAAAAGTAAATTTTGCTTTACGTGGGATTTTTTTGTTGATGTTGTTTTGTTGTGTTTGTGGGGTTTTGGGGTTTTTTTGTTTGTTTGGGTTTTTGGGGGTTTTGTTTTTGTGCATTTAAAGAAATTGCTTGTGATGTTTTCCCTTGTTTCCAGCAGAGCCAGAGCGAGTGGGATAGAAGGATTTAAAGCAAATAGTATAGGTTTAAGAGGCTAATTACAATAATCCTCCTGTAAACTTCCTAAAGCTCTTGGGAGGGGGAGTTTCCTGGCTTTTTTGCTGCAAAGTTTTACCATTTGAGAGCGACTCAGTCCATCAGCTCCGATATTGTTCTGGGCAAGGTCAGGAGCATCAAGTGTGCAGGTAGTTTGTAATTGGCTGTCTGCAGAAAACAGCAGGGAATTCATTCTATTCCCTGCACTTGGATGAGCTAAACCAACACTCCACGGAGCCACTGGAGCATGGAAAGGTTGCTAATCTCTCTCCAGTAATTATTGCAGGTGTGCCCTGCTCCTATCAGAGGGGACACTCGGCACTTGATGAACTTAAATGTTACTAATGGCTTTTTTCCCTATTAATAAATCACATTTTTGACATTCAGAGACTTTGCATGACACTAGGGGGAAGGATAGTCAGGAAAATCTTGAGAAGTTATTCTGATAATCAGTGATGGTCTTGGGAGTTGGGGCTAATTCCAGCAGAACTGCCTGAAATGTGTCAGTTTTTGTTCAGGGGAGTTGTGCTCTTACCATGTCCGTGGGAGCAGGGAAATAAAGATATGGACAGCTGGAAATCCAGAGTTTGAAGGTGCTTGGAATTCACGTGGTTTGAAATAAGGAGTCACTTTCACTCTGGTAGTAGAAAATGATTGCTCCTGAGAAACTTAAATGCCAGAGAATTCAGACTCTTGTGCATGAGGAGGAGAGGGGAAGCCAAGGCACAGCGTTGTCTCTTTTGTCTCTGAGATTAATTTTCAATCTGTTAGCCATTATTTCCTGGTGAAATCTCTTCCCTCAAACCATTGTTTCCATTTTTCATAGTACTTTGCATTTGATACACTGGTAACACCCCTCTTTCCTTCCTATAGATGACACTATCAATTCCATCAAGTTATATTGAATCATTGCAAATTCTCTCCATCCCAGGCATAAATTAATGGTTGTATTTTCTTCATGTAATGGATCATAAAGAGGAAATCAACTGTAATCTATTTATGTGATGTAACCTGTTTAGAGGTCTTAGGTTTTTATTCTTACTTTCACATAAACCAGTGGTAGTTGATGAACTGAAATTGCTGTCCTGAGATTCTGTCACGTTCACCAGCTCCATGACATTATTCCTGAAAAACATGCATTAACTGTGACTTTGCACCTTTGAATTCTTCTTTCAGATGTAGAACATCAAATTAAGAGACCTTTGCACGCGGCAGCAAATTGAGACAAGGAGATGTTTTGTGCTTTGTCCTTTGTGTGAGCACAGGGCTGTGTGGGTGGGGTTTGCATTGGTCCCTCAGTTTATCCAGGTTTAAATGTGGTTTCCAGATGTTCCAAGGGCTGGCAGCTCCCTGGCTTTGTGCTCCCTGCCCAGGGCCAGGCAGGTGACAGAGGTGACACAGTTTGAACTGAAGTAATCTGGTTGCTCAGGGTCTGACATCCAGACATGTAATAAAACTATTCTAAATGCTGTGCAGTGTAGTATTAGGACACAAGTGTCCTTATTGTAGCAGCAGCTCCGGTTGTGTTTGTAACTAATGGCTGCATTAACAGACTTTATTTTGGGGTGGAAAAACTGTGGATTGGGCAAGATCTCAACCAGCTTTTACAAAGCTTTCTCAGCCTCCGGAAGGGGTTAATTCTCATTGTCCTTTGCATAAGCATGGAGCATTGCTGGTTCTTAGCTGCCCACCAACGTTTCTAGCAGAACTCCATGTTTTCCTTGGAGCCTCTGAGGTGTCACTTGACATCCTGCAAAGTGGAAAATGAGTGCTGGAGGAGCTGGGAGTGGGTGGTAGCATGGGGTGTGTGTAGTTGGGAAAAAAAAGCTGTGAAAATTCACAGCAGGAACAGCCTGGAGGTACCAGAGATCCTCCCTGGAGCCGTGTGGTTGGGCAGCCAAAGCTGCTGGTCCTGCCGTGGCTCAGGGGGCTCAAATCCACACTTGAGGCTTCATCTGGGTCTGAAGCTCAAAGCCAGGCAGGTGAAGCTTGACCTAAGCCTGAACATGACGTGAACTACCATCATTTCATCCACAAATAATGTTTTTAACATCTGTTCATAGCCTGGTTTTATGTTATCAGGTTTAAACCACTGATGCTTCCACAGGGAATCAGCATCAAGGTGAGAATTTCAGTTTTGCCACAGACATTTGTAGGCAAAGTGACCAAGGCTCAAAATCTTTTCTGAATCATTGGCTGCAAACAAAATGTCCAGGTAGGAAAGGTGAGGAATCACTGTATTGTATTTGATATCCAAAGGCACTTCCAGGGAGTGGCTGTGAGTGTGCTGAGTGTGATTTCATGCTTTATTGTCCCTCAATCTGTTCAGCTTCCAGGGAAAAGGTACTTTTCATTCTCCTTAGCTTTGCCAGTGCTCCGTGGGCTCCAGCTGGGAGCTCTCTGGCATCTCCATTTCCATCAGCAATAAAGAACCAATCGTGACATGGGATTTTGGAGGTTTCCTTGGCTCAGCAGACCTTCAGTTCCCTCCTGCCCCTCCTCATCCCTGGACTCTGGCAATTTAGAGACCTGAAGCAATGAAAGTGTCTATAATTATCCACGGTACCACGTCAGCCAGCACATTTAGCAATCACTTACACCTCAAACACTGCAATCAGCAATTACCTCGGATGCAGAGGCTGAACAATTCGTTATCTAAGGTCTTGTTTGCTTGGAAAAGGGAGCAGAAATGATTCCATAGGATGTCAGATGTCAGCATGGAATAGTGCACAATCCCTACACAACCCTGGTGGGTGGAAGGCAGCAGCAATCCTGACTGTGATCCAGTGCTTTAACAGCAGCTTCCCTGGAAGCGCCTCTTAGGGATGATGGAAACATCTGACTGTCACAATATTATAGGAACGGAGTGCGGGCACCATCTCTGGGAACTGATAGTTTGGGATTCTTGGATAAAAAGGCACGATAAATAATAGAAATGGGACAAATCATTCACCTTCTCCTTCTGGGATTTGCTGACTTGCAGGAGCTGTTCCTGGGCGGGCAGCTTCGGCTTCGCGCTGATTATTCTCTGCTCCGAAGGATTTGCAGATTGACAAACTGCGCTGTTTGGTTTGGTGGAGTGATGAACCAGTTCTCCCGACAGTTCAATATTTTGTGATCATCCTAGGAGTGTTTTTTTGTTGGGGTTTTAATGGCAGAGAAATACAGGCAGCATTAAGAGGATGAGCTGCACTGAGCATCCCTGCTCTGCCTTTGATGACTGTGATCCATTTGGGAAGTCAACAAAGATGGAAGAGAGAATAAATCTACTCTTCCATGGCCGTCTTTATACAGTCTAAAATAACACATAGGGTAATTTTCCTTCTTTTTTCTGAAGCTAAGTGCTTTTCTGTGGATCTCCAGCCTGAGTTTTTCACTCGTGCAGCACATACTTGGAGCTGATAGCTCTCATCTTTTATAGCAGAAATTGCTGAAGCTGAGTAATTAAAGTTATTCTTGACTTCTCTTATTTACTGGAAACGACTGAGCTGAATCATAAAAGACTGAGGATTGTACTTTGAATGGTTTCCTGGATACTTTGCTCCTAGCAAGTAATTCCTTAATGGCATATCCACAACAACAACAACAACAAATGTTCTGGAATGCAATCTGACACTTGACTTGTGCTCTTTATTCCCTGAAGTGATCCCTGGTAGATGCACACCAGGGAAGTGCTGCTTTGCCAGAGTGTGGTCCAAACCTTTTCCATGTATTTGGCTTTCTAAATATCATTTAAAACCTATTATTGCTATAAAAGTAGAGTTTTGGCTTCTGTTAACCCCCTCATCCTCTTTTTTTTTTTTGTGCACTCCACAACTTCAGCTCCTCATCTTTTGCAGGCTGGAGCAGGTGCATTGTGATAGCATCACCGACAGGCAGCATAGTTATTCCCTGGGGTGGCATATATGAAATGAAATTAAATTCACAAATGTGGGTGACTAAATCTAAAAAAAAAAATAAAAATTATTGTTCTGCAGTGGGGTCCCACCAAACTGTCCCCCTCACTTTTCCTGAGGTGGCTTAGCTTGTGTCCAAGAAGTAAAGGAGCTTGTTATTGCAAAAAAAATTGTTAT
The DNA here is from genome assembly GCA_013390105.1 of Tichodroma muraria. NCBI lineage: Eukaryota > Metazoa > Chordata > Aves > Passeriformes > Sittidae > Tichodroma > Tichodroma muraria. The sequence goes on along the minus strand of WAAG01043220.1, from coordinate 207,271 downwards.
TTTCTCTCCAAACAGTGAACTTTTGTGAAAAAACAGTTTTCTGTGAGCTCAGACTGGAGGTTGATAAGCCATTAAAAAAAGCCCTGAGAAGCAGAACCACAGATTGTGATGCTTGGTGTAGTTTATTAATCACAGAGGTGGGTTTTTTCCCCTCACCTTATTCCTCACTTATTTTCAGACTCTCAGAAGGATTTGGGTTGGAAGGGACCTTAAAGATCATTGAGTTCCAACTGGATGTACACCAAGTTCCAAATTGGTGTCATTTATTAATCACAGGATCAGCTTTTCCTCACCTGGATTCCTTAATTATTTTTGTTTTCATTTTCTCCCTCTACGACTCTCCGAGAGCACGGGCTCCTTCAGGCAAGGACAGAAATGTCACTGCAAAGCTGATTTGCTCCCAACAGGAAAATCTACCCTTGATCAGAGAGACAAAAACTGAAAAACATGAATTTGGAAAAAAACATGGCAGTTTTAGCAAAGTTTGCTGCGTGTAAAGTTGCTTCTAGGGGAGGGTTTTACTTTTAGGAAAGGAATTATTTTGCTTTATACAGGAGGGGTGTGGGAGGGAGCACACCCGGGGTGATGCTGCCCAGAGAAAGAAGCAGCTCCTGGAGAGAGAGTTGTCCCCAATTTTGTTGTGTTTGTGTTAATGTAAATAATTCCAGTCTCCCTCTCAGCCTCCCCAGGCATTGCCACAATGCTCCAATATTGGGAACATCCATTGTTTTATCCAGCCTTACAAAATAAGGGCTTTAAAACGTTGTTAGATGAGATTGCTGTGGTTTGTTCAGTGGCTTCAATACTTCCTTTTGCATCCCTTAATGCAGTTTTTTTCCTGTTTTTTTCCCCTCCTCTCACAATGTTCTCTATCACAGGATCCATCAGTTCCCATTTTGGTGATGGTTCTTATACATATGGAATGATTTAAAGATGAATCTCTGCTCTCTTTGCAATAATATCTCCTTTATTGCGCTGAATTCCACCTTAAAGGAATCATTGAGAGAGACATCACAGGATTTAAAGTTACAAGTTTTCCTGGCTTTGATGGGCTGTTTCCAGGGGGATCCATCCCACCAGGGACAGGCTGAGCTGGAAGGAATCCTGTTTGCTAATTACTGCCACCATTTAGGAACAAATCCGAGTCACAGGGCACCGCAGTGAGTCCAGCCCAAGGAACAATAAAACCCGAGTCTATGTAATTGCTAAGCAAATGAAGACTGAGTAGAACTTGAAGGCAATTAAAGCCTTTATTTCCATTTTATTATGGAATAAATACTCCAGGATATTTTCATTTGCTTCACTTTTTGTTTGCTCACGGGGTCTGCTTGTTAATGTGACTGGAATGTATGAGAACTCCTTAATTAACCTGTTTTTGTGGGCATCTCGTGGTTTCAATGAAATATGTGTGCTGACAGCTCTGGAACAATAGTCCAAATAGAAATGACAGATTTGTAAGCATTGGCCAACTAAAAACTGTTCAAGAAATGTAGTTTTTGAATTATTGGACCGGGCTTCTCTGCAAATTGGAATTCAATTCAGTTAATTGAATTCACTGGATCTATGGCAATTTGCATAAAGTTATAATAAGAGCGTGGTTATCTTTGTAAAAGCTGCAGTTTTGGAATCTTATATTAAAAATGGAATATTATATTTTTTATTTTGCAATAGCCAAATGCAGAAATATCTAAATGACACAGGAACAAAATTGGAATACGTGTTTTGCTCTCGATTACAAAGAGGTTCATCTGAGACAATCCCAGGCAGCCCCTTGTGGATTGTGTGGAAGTGGGGTGTTGGTCTGTTTGTCCATCACACCCAGTCCTTTCCTGTGTCTTTGCTTTATTCCAGTCTGTACTGCATGAAGTAAACACAGCTTTTGCTGAAGGCCTGGAAGCAATTCCTTAAAACAGGCATGGCTCCCTTTTCCTCTGTGCTGAGTCTGGGATCCGTGTCCTTGGGCATCCCCTGGACTGGGGATGAATTCTGCGGGTGCCCTGCAGGTATTTCCTTCAGCAAATCCCCTTGCAGACCTTTCCTTCCCCATTTCTCCCTGTCTGATGCAGCTGTTTGGGACATCCTCAGGTGTAAACTCAGTCCCTGCACTCCCAGTGCTTTGTGGCACTCCTGGGGCTGTGCAGGGCTTTCACAAGGACTCACGGGGACCCCAGGGAAAGAATCTGCTTAAAGATAAAAGTGGCAATTAAATATTTGTTACATTGACCTTAGGAACTGGTCAATGTGATGCTTAAATAAAATATGTGTAAAGGAATAAACCTGCAGGCTGAGGAGGAGGAGGAGGAAACATCTGTACAGCTGCCCTCACTGCAAGAAAATCCTGAGAAAACCTTTTCTGCTGGGGTCTTTGGAGACTTTGACCAAAGTCTGCTCCACAAAGTTTAAACAGAGATGAAGTAAAGGTTTAGGTAGAGGGAAGCAAGGTGGTGCTTTAGTTCCATCCCCTGCTTCCAGCAGAGCCTCGCCAGCCCTCAGCACAGGCAGCATCCTGCTTAATTACAGGGGTTCTCCACTCACCTTTCGTGGAGACGGGATGAGAGGCCGTGAGCAGGGCTCATTCTGCATTTTGCCCTCTCCCCTGGGTGTGGGTGGGTTGGGAATGAGGGTGGCTCCCCTTGGCAGGAGGTGTTGCTCCCTCCCCTCCTCCTGCTGCTGCTGCTCCCCAGGGATGCAGGGCAGGGAGAAGCCTCCTGCACATCCCAGCTGAAGGCACAGCAGCGGGGACGAGGCAGGGACGTGCAGGCAGCAGCTCCTGCATCCTTTGTGCAGCCAGACAGGTTCTGCTGGGTCGCAGAACATCCCTGGACGCCCCAGTTCTCCTCCCCTGGCTGCTCCTGGGGTTCTCTTCTGCTCTTGGCTGCACCGAGCTGGTGAGACAAAATCCTCTGCTCAGAACTCAGCAGTTCTGGGCTTTTCTTTTAGAGGCACAGAATTGATTCTTAGAGGAAATTGCCCCTCGGAACCAAGCAGTTTCTGCAGGAGTTAAAGATCTCCTCGTGCAGGACAGCGCCGCGTCGCCTCAGGGCCAAGCAGCAATAAAACTCTCCAGGAGCAAGCAGGAGCAGCTCAGCCAGGTATAGCAGGGCCAAAAAGAGGAAAAATTATCTGGCATAAGTAGAATTTTTCTGTCTGTTGCATTGTCTTGTAGAATATAGAAATTATTTGTGGAGAGAGCAGCTTTCATTGGAGTTGCTGGGACGCAGGGGTGGGGCAGTGCAATGCCTGATGCCTCTCACTGTGCTTTCAAACTTCTGAGCTTTGTGGCTGTAACATTAACTTCTTTCATTTAAATGCTGAGAAGTGAGTTAAGAGAAGGATGTACCTTGCCCAGGAAGACTTTTCACATTGGCGCCTTGGAGTGTTACGAAAGCAGAAATCAGAGTTGTGGGATAAACGGTCGAAACCATTAAGTATTTGCTCTTATTCTTAAAAAGGTGTAAAAATCGATGGCTGAGGGCTGCCCCACTCCCTTCTCCCTTGATCCATGTGCTGATCCTTCCTGTGGCCTCCTGGATCCCTTCTGGCCAAGAGCAGCCCTAAAACCAACCTCACGTTTTGGGTCTTGCCCTGGTTTTTGCGAGACCCTGCAGCTCCTGCGGCGACCCTGAGGATTGATAACGGCCCCTGTTCAGGGGAATGGATTTTTGGGGACGTTGTGTGGCGTTAGGAAATGCCACTCTGCACTTTCGTGTGCCTGTCACACCAGTGCTTTAATGCTCTGTCCCTGGATTTTGGGTTCTTCTGGGTAAAGCTCAAAACCTTGGAGCTGGAATTGGTTTGATTTGAGGAGCAGGGGAGCTGCACAAGTTGCAAGAAATTTTGCAGATGATTTTTCTGCAGACAGCTTTTGTCCTGGCTCCAGGTGAACGCAGAGAAAAGCACAGCATGTCCCAGGGTGAGGACAGGGAATGTTCTCCTTGGATTTGCCTGGGGAGAAGAGCATGGAAGCGTCCTGGGATGAGGACGGGGAATGCTTCCCTTGGATTTGGCTGGGCAGAACATCCCAGGAAAAGAGCTGCATGCTGCTGCTGTTCCACAGAGTCTGAGGGGTGGAATCAGGGAGAGTTGGAGCAGAAATGATGGAATATCCATGGAATGTCACACCTGGGCCTCAGGAATGGCCATCCTGTCCTGCCCAGGCACACTGGGGGTGGATTGGGAAGATCTCAGAGTTAAGTGTGAGCCATAAGGGGCAGGTTTCTTGTTTCCAGCTTTTTTCCCTCATGGAAAGCAGGACTCGCCCTCATTTCAGAATAAAAAGCATCCCCAGTGAGCACCAGTGAAAGGGCTGATAGGAGGATTATGGAAATAATTAATTTTCTTAGGAATGTTGTAATTTCAGAGTTTCTGTAATGAGCAGGGGTAGGGCTTCAGCACAAATCATGGCACCAAAACCCAGGGTTCTCAGTAAGGCTTCTACAAATGTACACATTTTCCTTTCAAATGATATGTATATTTAAATATATAGATACTTATATATTTTCCATGAAAATAATGAATAAACCCACACTGAGGTCTTGCTTCTACATTGAGGTCCAAAGCTTTTAAATTCAGAGGAGTTTTTACACTTGTGCTGAAACCTGACCCCATTGCCAAACTTTCCTAGCACAGCTAAGCAAAAGTTGAGTACTAGAATGTGAATTTCCTAAATAATATTTTTATGCTTGCCACAACCCAGCCTGGCCTTGGAGACTTCCAGGGATCCAGGGGCAGCCACAGCTGCTCTGGACACCCTGTGCCTCATTAACTCCACAGGGAGGAATGTTTTTCTAGTATCTGAAATAATAATAATAATGATGATGATGATGATGATGATAATAATAATTTGAACCCATTTCCCCTTGTCCTGTCACTCCAAGCCCTTGGAAATAGTCTCTCTTCATCTCTTTTCTTTTTCAATGGAAAAGGGAAGAGGTGGGGACGGGGGCCCCCAGCAGGTGGAATAAAATAGGAGATTTTCAGCTTTACACTCACAAAGCTGTAAAAATTATTAAATGAAAGGTTTCTTTACCGATTTCATAAAGAAATCCCTGGTATTCTTAAACCCCTGAGGAATGTAGCAGAAAACAGTATTTTCTGTATCCTTTAAATGTTTTATTGCACATCATTTGAAGCCCTTTATTGCTGAGAGCAACAGATACCATCTCAGATTTTCCCTGCTTTAGTTTTGGTAATGTCATTTCCGATTAAACTTTGAGGGTGTCGTATATTGAACCATGAAATAGTTAAATATTTTATGAGAGTGATGAAAATCCTATTGCTTTTGGGTTTCACAGTATCAATAGCCTGAACTGAACAAGTCAGACCTCATTCCCAGGAAGCACCAGTGCAGGATCTGCCCTTTTCTGTGGTGTATTTTCCATCTTGGGAATGTAGGTTCGTTCTAAAGGGAAGCATCTTTGCATCTTTCCAGCCACCCAGGCTCTGGGGCCACGGTGGGATTTGGATTTCTTGAAGCTGTTAATTCCTGAGCTGCAGTTTTACCTCTTGGCTTCAGCAGCGCCGTGTATTTGGCTTGGAACCAGGAATAAATCTGGAATTTGGACTGTTCCGCTCAGCAGTGCTCAGCTCATAGTGGCAGTGGTGCAGCAGAAGTTCTGTGGTACAGGGGGAGCCCAGCTCTGCATCCCAGGTAGGATTTGCCTGAATATATTGCCCTGAAAAGCTTTGTTGGAGCTCTGTTCCCACAATTAAAAGCTCCATATTCTCAAGGAACCCATAAAGCAATTCCCTTACACAGCAAAGAGCTGCACCATTACCAGCCTGGATTTGAGCATGGAAAAAGGGTGATTTAAACTCAGAGAGAAGCATCAGGAGGAGACCAAAGGAATGAAGTGTCCTGTGGCAAGATACACAATGCAGCAGTGCAGATTTTTAAGGCGAGGGCAGAATTTACAGAAGCTGAGTGTCCCAGGCAGTTGGCAAATGGACTAAAGAAGGCAAGTTTAAGGCTTGCCAGAAGGAAACCCTGTATCAGGGGATGGGAATTCAAGTGCTCTGCAAAGGCAATGCAAATAAGGCAATCTGCGTCCAAGAGGGCTGTGGGCAAATGAAGTGCACAGGAACAGCTTCGTGCTGAGGATGTGGATGTGTCCTGTGTGGGGAAACATCGAGTGTGAGGCCACTGGGAGGAATTTGGGAACAGCTGCCACATGCACTGGTGAGTTACTGTGGGAAAGGATTAGGAAACTTCAGTGGTTTATAGTGAGATGTTTAAGAGGAAATTAATTGCCTATAGCTGCTTTTTGATGCTTAAATGTGTCTAAATATATCTGTACGAGCTAAAAAAAATAGATTAAAAAGCAGATCCCGCAGCCTGGTGATGAGTGGTGCCATTCCAGAGGTGTGTGGGGATCTGCCTGTGGAAAAGGCAGGATCCTGGCTATCTTCTGGGCAGGCTTTGGTGGATATCAGTGAGAAAAAGTGATGCACACAGTGAAAGCACGTCAATATGAGGGATGTGTAGAGTCCTTTTAGGAGACACGGGCTTGGTGGTGTGTGGGTGATGACCCCACAGATTGGGGGAAATGTCTTCAGTGACGAGACCTCGTGCTTCAGTAGAGCCCAAATCATCTTTCTGTGAGCTGCAGGCAGTAGAGTGTGTTTAATGCAAGGCTCCTCCTAAGCCAGGTATCTAATTAGCTGGAGTGCTGATGAAGCCATCCCCTGGCAGCCCTGCTGGAGATGCAGATGTGCTGAAGTGTTGTTTGTGTCAGCTCTGGGTGTGGTACTGGGAGAGGGAGCTGGGATGCTCAGAGGATGCTGGGCAGGCGCCTTCTGGGCCCTCTTCCCTCAGGGAAACACAGCCTGTTGTTGTTTCAAGCTTTTTCCAGAGAAAACACCTGCTGTGCCAAGCTCAGGGAGTACCAAACCCCTCAGAATAAACACATATTGCAGGTGAAGTCGTGCTGGTGAGGGGAAAAGCAAACTGGTATTAAAGTAATGAAAAACCACGCGAGCTCCATCTCAACAAACAGCTCTGAGTGCACGTGTCATGTTGCATTTGTGCTAAGAGATGTTATAAAATTACTCTGGCTCTCTGCAGCTTTCATCTTTATGGATTATTGTGTGAGATTTGTGACAAAACTCAAGTCCCAGCCGAGATTTTCCTCAGGAACGCAGACTTGAGTAGAGATATTGCTGTGACACAGCAGCACTGGTGTCCTGCCAGATAAAATCCGCAGTTCCCTGAATTCTCTGCCTGGTAAAACCAAGCAGCTGCAGTTCATAAGAAGCTCTGGGTTGTCCCACGACTGTCTGGGAGCGTTTGTGATGTTGGAGGGAGCAGGAGGGGAGAGCAGCTGAGCTATGCAGGGCTGGACACTGGAGCTGCACATCCTGCAGGGCTCTCTGCTTTGGGCAGGAAAAGAGAGCCACAGAGGAAATTCAAGCCATAAACCAGGCTGGATTAGGCTACGCTGATAATTCTTCATGTGTTAAAAAAGCTGAGTTCAAATTACTGTGAACTGTGGAATTTAGGCAGGGTGGGAATTAAAACTGTATCGTGTCACGTGTATATTTAAACACAATTTCATTTATCTTCACACCTGATTTGGGCAGAAAGCTTCTATTTTTAGCTAAAAAGTCAGGGGATGTGGCTTGGTGAATTGTTACGATGGTTGTTACATGCTAATTGCTACGATGCTTTTGCATGCTGAGTTTAATTTGCTATAGCCCTTAAACTGTGAAATTCAACAATTTGTCCAGTCTTCCTGAAAAGTGAAGGAATGGTTTCTAAAAGGATTGTTTGACTTTTTTTTTTTTCAAAGCTGAGCTTTGAAACAATTAACCTATTAAAGGGCAAAAGGCTGCACACAGTGCTGGCTGTCCCAGGGGCTTAGCACAGGTTGGGTTCAGGTTCAGTTCGTGGGCATCAGTTTAAAACACAACTTGTTTAGAACTTTCTTCACCTCTCAGGGATTTTATAAATAATTCTGGAAGGATCTCTGAAGTTTTGCAAGTGGGGCATGAGAAGCTAATGAGGTGAGGTGGCTGATGAACTTCCCTGCCCATAAATTATGGATTTGAGGAGGTTTGATGAAGTTGTGCATGGCTGTGTGTGTGTGCTCACCATCTGCTCCCAGGAGAGGGAGGCTGGAGGGACATTAAACCATAATGGGGTTTAGTGGGGTGGAAGCAGCGGAGACAGCCTGGTGACCACATCCCAGATGGAAGGAACAGGAAACAATTTAAACCCTCTGCAGAGCTGGGAGGGCTGAACACCACGGGGAGCAGCTCATAATGCAGGGATGTGCTGCAGCCTCCGAGGAAAACAGCTGGGGGCCCACAGAAATGAGGAATATGGGGGTGACACCGTAAAAGTTATTTCTCATTTGACTCCTTCCAACCTCCTCTGGATGAGCAAGAAAGGCAGGAAGGCCAGGAGGAAATCTCCAGCTGGTTTATGAAAGTTGGGATTCCAGCCTGTGCTGTTTAACGTGAAAATGCACTGTATGGCTGGTTCTTAGTGGGTTCAAACCTCCTGATTATGCTGAATATCTCCCTCCCAGTATCAAACAGAGGCAGCATTTTCAAGTTAAAGACCGATACAAGGGGGTTAACAAGGGTTTTGCATTTTCCAGACATGCTAACACTGCTGCAGCCTTAAATGTCAATTGATTTAGAATATCTTTTAACCTTATGTCAATACTGGGGTTTAGTGTAATTTTCCCACAAGAAATCTCCAGAGGGATCTCTGTGCTTGCTGTTAGAGTTTACTTTGAGCCTGTTATTGCCTTAAACGCTGGGTTTTGCCACACATTGCCTGGCTGTTACACGTGTAGAGTTGTGTAAGCACCAGCACTGTCGCTTTTCATTTCGAGCTGCCGTGCAGCATCACTCTCAGAGCAGCAGCCAGGACGTCAGGAAACATCTTTGAAGCCTTTTTCCTCTGGCAGTACAACCAAAAACTTGTCCTTCCTACCCTTTTACACCAAATTACTTTGATCTGTCCCCAGGCTGAGGTTGGTGATTATAACTGAGCATTGTGACAGGTTTTTAGTGGGCTGCTCTGGGCCTGGCCTCTGAAAATCAACCTTTTGGGAAGTGTAGCGAGGCAGATTCTCAGAATGATTGTATTCAGCTCCTTTCTGTTTGGAAGGGGTGTTTGGGGTCAGGTCTGGGCTGAGCATTGGAGGCACCTCCAGCTCCAGGGCCCCCAAAATATCAAAGCCATGGAGCTGCTGGGGAGAGCCCAGGGGAGGCCATGGAGATTCTCCAAGGGCTGGAGCCAGGCTGGGAGAGCTGGGGGTGCTCACCTGGCGAGGAAAAGGCTCCAGGGAGAGCTCAGAGCCCCTGCCAGGGCCCAAAGGGGCTCCAGGAGAGCTGCAGAGGGACTGGGGACAAGGGATGGAGGGACAGGACACAGGGAATGGCTTCACTGCCAGAGGGCAGGGCTGGGTGGGATATTGGGAAGGAATGAGGCTGGTGATGGACTGGAATGGAATTCCCAGAGCAGCTGTGGCTGCCCCTGGATCCTTGGAAGTATCCAAGGTCAGGCTGGAGCGACCTGGGATAGTGGAAGGTGTCCTTGCCCATTGCTGGAGTGGCACTGGATGGGCTTTTAAAGTCTTTTCCAGCCCAGCCATTCCATCATTCCGAGGTGGTTTCCCAGCAGCAGAGATGTGCCAGTTCCCCCAGCCCTGCCTCTCGGGGCTGCAGCCATGAGCAGGGATCCTCACAGCAGCCCCTGAGCCACAGAACCTCCTCAGCCCAGACCCCGAGCCAGCTCAGTGCTGCTCCCAGGCCAAAGGAAATCTTCTTGATGGAGTTTGTGCAATAAATTTCAAATGTAGGTCAGGATTCATGGAAGTTGCCTGAATTTTTAGCTGCATTCAAATTAACCCCTGTGTGGGTTTTTTAATCGTTTCTCTGAACTTCCTGGTTAGCTGGGTGAACATTTCTCTGAAGGAAAATGTGGAAACCAGCAATGGCCACGTCTCCATCGGAATAAAATGGAATCATTTCACATCTGGGTTTAAAGGCAGATTGAACTTTCTAAAAGTAATTGATCTTTGTGTAAAGTTTAATATCTCTACAAACCCCCGAAGCTTGAGAACTTGTGCAGAAGGGAGCAGACAGAAGGAACAGACAGATAAACTAAGGGACATTTAAAAAGCAGCAACTCTGCAGGCTGAAATTAAACATTTTTATATCTCCCAAGTCAAAACAATTCAGTTTTCAGTGCCTGCTGTGCCTTTACTGGGATTTTCTCTCTTGTGCAGTGATCTAAAAAGAAAATTAAAAGGAAGAAATAATTCTCTTGATTTAAATACTTATTTTTCCTTTTTTATCTATAACTTCTTGCTTACTTGGAGTATTTTATGGAGTTCCCCTTGATAAAATGACACTTGATAAAGTGACAGACATAAAATACAGGGGTATATAATGATTGTGCTTTAATTAAGCTAAAATTAAATAAGAGCTTCTGGTTAAATGTTGGCCAAGGTTTATAATGTGTGTAGTATTTTTCAGTGGGCATCCTATACCTAGAATTGATTTAACTGATAAATTTGATGATGCAGATATCGATCATTTATTTTTTTCTTCCATCTGGTGATATTTCTATTATTTCCAGTATGGTCTTATCCAAAGCCCCTTGGAACTAATAGGGGCCATAAACTGGGTGATTGCTGCTCCCTGGGTTTAGCTCCCAGTCATGGTTTTAACTGTGTGAACAGGAGATAAATTAACATGCTGCTGTTGTAACTTCAGTTGTACAGCTGGAGTTTTACTGCATGCAGTAAATTCTTACCTAGCCAGCCAAAAATTCCCGTCATTCCGTGGCAGGGGAGAGCTGTGACAGGAAGTGGGGCTGTCCCCCTTGTTCCCAGCTGGAATCTCAATCCACCCTCTGGTGCTTTTGGTGTCTCCTGGCAGCTGTAGGGTGGCTCTGCCTCCAGTGCCTGCTCACTCTCCTCTCTCCCACCCCAAACTTCAAACCCATGGTGGCATCTTTTACTCATCCTTTTCTCAGTCTTAATGTTCTAATTCCATACGCTGTTTCCTGGTTTCGAACTCTTATCTTCAATTCAAGATGTTACAATTTTTTTTTAAAAAAAAAAAAGAAGAAATTGTCCCAGAATCACCCAGACATCACGAAGAAATTTTGCCAAATATTGGAAGTATTAAATTTGAGCTGACAGCTCCATCTATGCAGAAGGAAAAGTGGAAAATACTGACTGTGGCTGGAAATAAGTTGGCACCTAAAGTTAAGATGCAGATAGAGGTTGAAAAGTTGGCAATTAGCATTTTAAGAGGTATTAAAATGGGGTTGAATGGGCTGGTTTGATACAGCACTGGGACCTGTGGCTTTTATGGGGTCCAGCTGGTAGCTGTGCCTCTCTGCAGCCTGGATGGGGTTGAATTCCCAAAATCACAGAATGGTTTGGGCTGAGCTCAGCTCCTTCCAGCTTCCCTTGGCCTGGCTGCTCCAAGCCCAGCCTTGGACACTTCCAGGGATGGAGCATCCAAAGCTTCTCTGGGCCTCCTGTGCCAGGGCCTCGCCACCCTCTGCTCACCTTTGGAGAACAGGCTGAATTTGGTGTGAGCTCCCCTCTTTATCCATCCAGACTCAACACATGCAAGGTGGGAGAAGAATCTGCTGCTCAGGGAAGGGCCTTTAACTGGGACAGGCTTTAAAACCTGCAGGTGGCTTTGGTGCCAGAGTACAGCACGTTGTACTCTGGCCCCTCCTGGCTCCTTTGCTCACCTCCTGTGCCTTTTGAGGAGCTCTTGGCAGCTCCTGCAGGGACCTGGGCAGGGAGAGCCCCTTCCCAGAGGCAGCAGGAGCAGGCTCTGCTCATCCCACCCCATCCCAGGCTCTCCTGCTTGCAGGGTGGAGGGACAGGCAGAGCCCTAAGCGAGGGATAACAGGAGCAAACGTTTCTGTTCGCGCCTTTTGAAGCCGTTACACACAAATCAATGTTTGCAAACCTTGTTTCCTTTCATCTGCTGCCTATGACAAGCAAACCAAGGGCTTAATGTGATCTCTCAATAAATCCTGGTGCAGCCATTCCTGAAATGCCGGGGAGCTCGGCTCGTTATCCGCTGCGGAGACGATCCGTGTTTTGTCTGGCCAGGGGCTGGATTCCTTCAATAATTGATATTCCAGATTGAAAACAAAGCTGCGTGCACTGCCCCTTCCTTGGCTACCTCTGCCAGCTGCTCAGCACATTCCAGCTTGAGACCCTCTGGCAATGAGGGAGCTCACAGGAGCCTTATTTATTTATTTTTCCTACGCTTAGTGCAAGGATGTCTTTAAAAAAATACACTCCTTCTCTAAAAGATGGCAGAGGCAGGAAAAGGCAGTAATTTCGTGTAATCTGCATAGTCAGGGTAGGGAAATGCCAGAGTGTTTGCAGCCCTCTAATAGGGATCGTAAACACGCAGTTTATGGTGCTCTGCTGGAGAACAGCTCCCATAAATTACACCCAGCGCAATTTCTTTGTTTTCATTCTGAAGTTTTATTTCCTTTTATGTTTAGTAATTAAATCAGAGCAGGAGGATTGTGTTGTGGGTACCAAACAGCGGCAGGGATTACGGGGAGGTGTCACCAGAGTCACTTTGTTCTGCTGCAGTGGTCGGTCTGTCAGGCTCTGGTCACGGCACTGGGATGAGTCACCTCCCCTGGAACAGCCAGGAGCTCCTGCCCTGCCCTCATCTCAGAGGGTTCAGCCACAGCTTTTAAATCATTTCTCACAGAGGTTTGTTGTCCCAGCATCTCCAAGGAGCTCCCAGGTGCAAAGCTCACGTGGCCACGGGCAGGCGGCTCTCGGTGGCCGGAATCCGTGGCCACGCCAGGCAGGGCCTGCTGTGCCCATGGCACTTTCCAGCTGCAGTTCCCAGGGTTTGGAGCTGCTAACAAAGGTGCTGTGTACTGAGACACTGATTTGTTTTTTGTTGGAGCCCATTTATGCCCTGAATTCCAGCCCAGAATAACCCAAACCACATCACTGCCTGAGCAGCAGAGCCGCTTCTCTTTTCACACCAAACCCCAGAAAATCTGCTGCTCTGTCTGAGCTGCACTCGAGGGAACAGATGCCTCCACTGGTCTTCTGTTGGCTGCTTGGCTTCATTTTGGAGGATTTGCTCTCCCAGTGGGAGGGAGAACTTTGTGTTCAGGCCACGCTGAGGACTTGAGCAGTTCAGTGAACTGATGTCAGGGCTAAATTAATCTCTTCTGGAGGGCCACGGTCGAGGCTAGACCTCCACAGCATTGATTCCCTATCAGTTTTCTTGTGGATAAGCTCAATTTTAAATCAAAATAACAAGTTTAAGTGTAAACGCAGACTATTCTACAGCGAAATATCACCAACTGGATATTGACTCAGCTGTGTCTTTAGTTTAGATTTGCAAGGAAACAGTGACCTCACCATTTCTGCAGTCAGAAAAATCCCAGAGGAAGCTCAAGAGTGGTGCTGCGCCTTCACTTGATATCCCAGGAGTAATCCTGGCCTCGTTGCTGGAAACAATCCACAGATAATGGGAGGAAAAGCAGGCTGGGAGCCTGCAAATTCTGTGCTTGGCTGTGCTGTCTCCCTGTGTGGGTTCTGTAGTTTCACAGCAGCTGCTGAGCTGTTGGGCTTTGCACCATGAGCTGCTCCAGCTCCTGATGGAAGTGGTGAGAGATGAGCGCCCAGAGCAGGCTGTGGGCAGGAGAACAGCTGAGAGCAGCAGGGCTGCAGGCAGGGACCTTCCAAAACAACAACAACAAAAAAATAGATTTAACTGTAAAGAGGATGGCAGGCGGGTGGGAGGAGTGGCTGTGAGGGAGCCTGCGTGCTCTGGGCTTTTCCTGGGAGCAGGGAATGCTTTCTGCCACCTCCCATCCAGCTTTTGTCAGGGCTCCTTTGCAGCTCAGCACTCAAAGCTCCCTAGGATGGCTGGTGTCTCTCACAGATCACTTGGCAGCAGAGGCAGCCCCGGTGTGGTTCCAGTGCTCTCACAGAAATCTCTGGAACACGTCCCCTGGGCTGGGGTTGGACTGGCACCATCTCCTGCCCAGCCTGGAACGTGGAGCACAGCAGCCCCAGCTCCAGCTTGGCCCCTCTGGGAAATACATTCCAGCTCCAAGAAAGCCTGGGAGCTCAGACGTGCAGCATTTTCTTATTTTCATATAAAATGTGCGAAGTGTAGAGGTCTTTCCTCTTTCTTCTGCACCCTGAGCTCTCAGATCTCCCCAGACCTTCTCCTCTCCTCTCTCAACATCCCCAACTCCCTCAGTTCCAGGCAATCTTTAAAGTAAACTTTGAAGGGGAAACGAAACACTAAATAATCACATAACAGGGACATCAATTGGTAAGGGTTGGTTTTTTCCCTTCCCTAGATGATTTTTGGATTTAACAAAACAGTTAAAAACATTTGAGGTCCAAGCGTCTCAATTATCTGGGTTGGAAGCCTTCTGTCAGTAATAGGTGATGAGGGAATTGTTGTTTTGATTCCTCTGTTCCCAGGAATACACAGAGAACTGGCTTCTCACCAGCTTTTCAAAGTTAGTAAACTTGCTTGTTGTTTTTCTTCTCCAAGTTCCATTTTGTACTCTTAAAAAAGCTCCAATTTGTACCTCTGAAGGAAGGCAAAGCATTCTTTAACATGAGTGTGTGTGTGTCCACTGGACTGGAATCTCCCTGAGGAACTCCTGTGGAGAAAACTCTCCTTCTGTCTTTGAAATCTAAGGGATTGTTCTGTAAGCTCCAGAAGTGAGAAGTAAAATGTCATTAAGATGCTGATTTTGGAGATGATATGGAAATATCTTCAATATTTTCTCATAATTTTTTTGTTTCCTGGACAAGATGATTCTGTCTGATAATGTGGATTTTGGGAGCAGACCTATCCAAAAGGGAATGATAACTTTGAATGTTGCTTATCTAATTTTGTTCAGAGAGTGAAACTGCCTTGATTCCTTATCTTAAAGCAGTGATTTAGGGATAACAGGAACTTCCTTGGCAGCAGAGTCCTGGGAGCCTTGTTCCTGTGGTGCAGCATTCTGTCAGACTGAGACAGCACTAAATTAACCCTTGCTTCTGTAGGAAACTTCTGCACAAAAGTCAGCTGGAGTTTAATATTCCAATCTGACAACTTATTTATGCACCAAGGGGTTTGCCAGGGTGGCTATGCTCTCTGGTGGGAAGAGGCTGCTTGGGGACCAGGAGGGGCTGGGCTGGCTGAGCTCCAGCTCAGGCTCTCACTGAGAGCTCTGCTATCAAAAAAAAAAATTAAAAAAAAGAAGAAGAAGAAAAAAGCAAAATTGGACATGTAATGGTCCTTACAGACCACTTCTGTTGATGACGGACCCATGATATAGTTAGGAGAGAAGTGGACTTAGGGAATACCAACTCAAATATCTTTTGCTCTTTTGAGTTATTTTACTCTCCCTAAAGCTGGCATCTTTTGAGGTTTATAATTTATTGCTTGGCTATATGGGATAGCCCCTGGCTTTAATCTCCCAAAACACTGCACTGAGAATGTCACTCGGCGTGAAGGTGGAAATTGGCTTTAAATTGGTGAGTTTTAAGGTAACTGATCCAGACAATCTTTAGTAAAAGTCTCTCTAAAAGAGGATAAATTCTAATTTGTAGAAAATGCCAGGCTAGGAAGTTTCACTGCTTGTAGCTTTTTATTATGATAATGTTACTCCTTCTTGGAATAAAGCACCTCAGAATTTGTGGGCTGTTTGTGTGTGGATGTTCTCTGAGAGCTGCTGCCTCAGGTGAGCATTTCCCAATTCATCCCTTAATGGAAAAGGTAGAACAATAAAGAGTGAGCCCTAATTAATACCCATAGCCTTAATTCAGACTTGTCTCTAGCCACCCGCTCTCCTTCCCTGGAGATGATTTATCCTTGCATTATCCAGGTTTTCCAGGGCAATTCTGAGTTTCCTGAGGGCGAGAGACACAGAGTGAGGGATGTGATGGTGCAGTTAGTGGCTGGTGATTAAAAACATTTAATTATTCTTTTTTTTTTCCTGTGGAAAACTGCTTTGATTCAAGGAACTTGTGACTCAGCTGGGAATATCCGTGTTTAGGGTGGATTGTTGCTTCCAAGGAGCTTTCAGTGGTGAGCCAGGTGTGCAGGGAATACTGCCACACTGTGAATGTTAAAGGTATAATCCAGCCCCTCTTAATCAGGTTTTAAGCTGTGGCTTTAGGTTCTGCTTAAAGATAGACTGGGAATGTTGCTTTTGGACTGAGTCAGAAAGGGATGGTGTTGGTGAGGGTGATTTCCATCTGTAATTCCAGCAGCAAAGAAGCCTCTCCCTGTCTGCCCCACAGCTGGGTTGTTGGGAATATGTGGGATGAGCATAAATTAGGGAGCTCTTACACCAAAAAAACTTCCATGGAATAAACAGGATTTAAACTCCAGAGGTTGTAACTCATGGCAGTGGGTGCTTCCTGAGTGATTCCATCAGGAATCTTTGCTCGTGCTGTTGGAATTCTGTTTATTGTGAGGATGGGACGGATGCAGTCTGTCCGTGGGACAGGCAGGACGTGGCCAGGGGAGAGCTCACCAAAGGCCTGACAAATATAAATGACTGGCCTGAGCTGGGAAATTCCATCTGTGGAGCTGCTGCAACTTCCCTGGCCCGGGGAAATGAAATCTCTATCCAGAGAGTGGGAATAAGAGCCCAAAGGGAAAACACAACATGAAACTTGGCATTGTTTTCTCAGACAATTAATTATTAGGACAGCCCAGACTGGGTTTTGCCTGGAATTCTGAATGGGGGAAAGGCCAGAGTGGATTTTGCCGTTTGGAAAACACTCTCAGGGACAGGGTGGGATTGTTGGGGCCTTGGTGATCCTTGTGGGTCCCTTCCAGCTTGGGATATTCCGTGATTCCCGCTTATTACAGGCACGTGCTGCGTGCGTGTCAGGGTTTTATCAGGCACAACGTGCCTGTATCTATTCCACAGTGGGGGAATCGTGTGCAAGTACAGCTCCAGAAGGGATAATTTCAGCAAAGAAGCCTGAGCGAGATCAGGATCTGCTGTGAGAGTGAGGAGAGCTCAGTGGGAGATGCCACAGGCGTGTGCCTGCTGCCCTTCATCTCCCCCAGCCTTCTTTTCAAAATTCCCTTTTTTTTTCCTCACACAAAAGGGAAAGCCACTGTTTATCTAAGAACTTCCAACAACCTCAAAGAAGCCCAACTCCCACAGCAAAAAAAAAAAAAAAAAACAAAAAAAAACCCCTCTTTTTTTGAGGTCTGAAAAAAAACAAAGGGATACGCCAAAAAA
>WAAG01043220.1:173438-189444 GCA_013390105.1 Tichodroma muraria | reverse complement strand
CCCCCCCCAACCCCCTCTCCGATGGGCAGAGACCCCTTCCATAGGCGTGCATTAGAAAAAGTGGTCATTTTTTTTTTTTTTAAGAAGAGGGGGGTTTTAGGAACCTCAGAAAACTTTCTGTGGCTCATTTTCAACTTTTTTTGTGTGTGTGTGTGTAGACGAGTGGAATTTGATCTTCACCTAAACCTCTGTGCTCAGGTTTTGCTGGCTCTGGTATTTCTAGGTTTGGCCTGCAATACCCATCCAGTGTAGGTGCTGTTGCCTGTATTTTCTCTCTGCTCTTTCCCTTAAACGGTTCAAGGAGTGACTGGACGTGGCACTCAGTGCTCTGCTCTGGGTGACAGGGTGGGCACTGGTCTCAGGCTGGACTCGATGATCTTGGAGGTCTTTTCCAACCCAAATAATTCTGTGATCTTGTGTCCTCAGCAGCTGCACAGCCCCACGCCAGGTGTAACCGCAGAGCAGTGGGGGTCACCCAAAGCTCTGCTCTCCCTTCTGTAGCCAAGCCTGAAGATTATTTCTGTGATTCTCCACTCCTGTTTCAAAAGCTGGGTACCACTGAGGAGGTTTTGGCAGCACGAATTAATGTTCAGTGTGCAGGGAAGCAGCGAATTCCCCTCCTGCCCTCGGGTCACACCTGTGGCAGCCCCAGGGCTGCATCACCTCCAATCTAACAAGTCCCCCATTAGTGCTGAGTGTTTTGTGCTTACCCTTAGCTCTTCCTTTGCCGAGGTGATTAAAAGCTGCCTGTTGCTGTCTGTCTGTGCAGCACGCTTCATTAGCAGTGATTTATTTGGGAGCTGAGCAGAGCTGGCACTCTGCAGCACACCAGTGGGCAGCAGCAAAATGTGAGCTGAGTGCTAAGGCTGCTCCTTGCTGCTGCTTAGGGCACAAAATCACAGAATTATTCTTCAGTTCTTCATGGGTCTCGATGCCTTTTCGGGTTTACCTAAAAACAGAGGCCAGACAGAATTAAGGGGATAAAAAGCAGTTGTATTTATTGAAGGGCCTTCAGGTCACGTGTTTTCACACTTTTCTAAGTTTGGTCCATTTGCAGATTGGGGGTTAATCTCCCAATTACAGCTCCAGGTAATGAAGTCATTTACCCCAGGTTTGCTCCCCCCAAGTCACTTTTGTTTCCATCTCTGGGGGCCTGAGGCAGTGAGGTGTTCTTGATTCCCAGGCCTGGAGAGGAATTGCTGTGTCTGACCAAAATGGGGAAGCATCAGCTCACACTGAGTGTGAAGTTTGGAATTATCCACTAAAGAACTGCAGGATTACAAATAGATGGAAAATGTAAAAGCCAAAATTCTTAGGCATCAGTCTTAGGTGTGTCCTGCAGGTTTTCCTCCACTGAGAGGTCAATAGTGAGAGGTCACATAATGCAAATCTATCCTAAAAAAGTATTTTTCACGTTCTGAATGCATCCATAGATATATCAGCCTCAGGATTTTAATTTTTATTTTGCTTTTACGGAAGTGCTAATCATGGATCATCCAAACAAAATTACTCACACAGCCATGCCCACAAACATGGAAAAATTCACCATAAATATTTCTACTCCACACATTTTTTTTCCTCCCTTCTACCTGCCTGTAGTCAGAGCTCTTAGAGTCAAGTTTCTTTGGCAGAATCCAATTAGGAGCAAAGGTGCCTTTCAAAAGAATTCGCAATGGCTGCCTTGCCAGAAGTAAAGTTAAAAAGACATCTGCACACGTGTGGTGGCACTGGGGTTTCTAATGGGCTGCACTTCCAGACTGAAGCTCAGCAATCTCATTTTCATCTCGAAAAAATAACTTGTGTAGTGCTGAAACAGCCTCTGCTTCCTCCTGGAAATGAAATATTAAACTTTGCGAGTTTTCAGGCCTTCAGCAGCAGCACAAACTCCCCTGGGATTTCATAGTCAGGAAACATTTAGGAATGGGAAGGATCTTTTCAATTATCCACCTTTTGCTCGTGCACAAATGTTGCTTTTCCTAAAGTCGCTGCCATAAAAAGTCAATGTGTTTGAACAGTTCTTGCAGAGCTCTGAACAAAGGCCCTGCTGATGTGAACAGCAGAAATATTTACAGGGAAACATTTTGAGAATTGGACTCATTCACATGTGAAATAGGGAACTATCACGAGAAATGGAATTGCAGCCATGGCTTGAGAACCACCATAATTTAACCGTAGGAAAATATTTTTAGTGGTAATCATCTAATTTACTTGTCAGTGCTGTTTATGCCAAGACAGGCATCGTTTCTCTTTGGGGAAACTTTCTGCCGTGCATTACCCTGTGCTAGACATCAGGGAGCTGCAAACTTTGCTTGGAGGCACGTGCATGACCCTGGAGCAACTGCTGAATGCCTCAATAATGGAAAATATTCAGCTTTTTCTAGTGGACTTAAAATATATTTATTGCCCAGAGAAGCTGTGGCTGCCCCTGGATCCCTGAAAGTCTCCTTGGGGCTTGGAGCAGCCTGGGACAGTGGAAGGTGTCCCTGCCATGGCTTTAAGGTCCCTTCCAACCCAAACCATTCTGCAATTCTATATTTTTAGCGTAACTTTTATTTTTGGCTGAAATTGACATCCAGTGATTGTGTCAAAACTCGATGGGAGGAAGGACAGAGCCTGCTGCTTTTAATATCTTTATCAGCTAGAAACTAATTGACATTAGTAACTTTGAAATGCTTTGTATTCGTGTTTAAAATGCTGAGAGAAGCATTATTTCCTGAGTAGAAAACAAAAACAGAAATAAAATGAATTTACAAACCCTCACAGCAGCCAGAACTTTCCCCAAATGAATGCTGGGTCAGGGCAGCTGTGGCAAGAGCTGAAGTTAAAATGAGGAGGGGTGATACATGCAAGACTATCCAGGAATTCTTTTGCATTTACGAAAAAGTAGGGGATGATTTTTGTGAGCCCTCTGCACTCTGGCAGCTCGCAGTCTGTGGGTGCTTCCCTCGGGCTCCTGGCAGTAGGTTAAGTTGATAAGTGCTTATCAAGCTCTTGTGTTTTTAATTAGGTATGAAATGCTGTGAGTGATTGCTCTGCTCATTGCAGGGAGAGAGGAGAATAATTGCAAAGCATCTCCGGGCAGGGTAATGAAGAGAAACTTTGTAAGGGTTTACTGATGGGGATAATTCATGGGAAAACTGGGAGAACAGGGAAGAATTTCAGCAGCTGCTGAAATCCAAGATTTATCTCAAATTTCACTTAAATTGGTGTCAAACTGGTAGAAATCTCTTGTGTAGCTGCTGTTATAATCAACATAATTTGGTACTTGGAGGAAAACTAATATTTTTCCACAGGTCAGGACTATTTAGGGTAAAAAAAAAATACATTTCTGGAGTTCAGTATAAATAGCGTAACTGTTCCACTATGTCAATCAATATGGACATTTTCCTTCCAAAATTAATAATTAATACCCTAATCATTGCCTTAAATAGCTCTTAGTATTAATTGATTGGTCATTCCTGCTCCCCCCAGGACACCTCATCAGTCTGTGTGAGAATAGATGAACTTATGCAATTAATCCCTCTCTGCTTCAAATCTGCATCTTCAGATCAGAGGCTAAAGATTCTCAACCTTCCCAGGGTGTTGAACCTGACTTTATTAAAAGAATTTTCCCAATTTTAGCTCACCAAGAGCAGGCAGAGACCTCTCTTGTTATTACTCATGCAGTTTGTCTTGTAAGCACGAGGGCCCCTGAACTTCCAGTCTTCACCAAGATGAATAAATTATAAGAATGTGTGTCTGGCTTGATTTATTTATTTTTAATATTTAAATGCCTGCTCTGGAGTGGTTCCTTTCATAAATGAAGGCATTTTTTCCCCCTTGGGTTGCTGGGAGGGGGATGGTGGAAGTTTGCAG
The DNA here is from genome assembly GCA_013390105.1 of Tichodroma muraria. Classification (NCBI taxonomy): domain Eukaryota; kingdom Metazoa; phylum Chordata; class Aves; order Passeriformes; family Sittidae; genus Tichodroma; species Tichodroma muraria. The sequence continues at coordinate 185,589 of WAAG01043220.1, read as the reverse complement.
TGATCAGCTGAGCAATTGCTCTAAAATTCTAATTATTTACAGGTTGTAATAGGGGGTGAGGGGAAGATCAGTTTTTACCTGGAGATGTTTTAAGGTTGATTTTTAAACAGAATTTTAGAGCAGCGAGGATTGAGGTGGAATGGAAAAAAATACCCCCTTCCTTGAGCAGTGCGGGAACCCTTCCTGCAGAGTGTTGCCTTGCAGAGATGGTGTCCTTTGTGTGCTGGGTGATGTTTGCAGAGAAAAGTTACAGAGTTAGAGAATTACCCTAATTTTCATTATAATCTACAGAGTTCACTAATTACACCAGCTCACCCCAGAGAGGCAGGGTGTCAATCTCCTGAGGGCAAAATTAAGAGGCAGCAGAGATTTCACAGCTACAGGTTGCAATTCTTAATCCTCACTGCCACCCAGACCCCTGAAATGGTCACAGGTCACTGCTGAGAACGATTTGAAAGTCAATATTTACAAGAGTTTCTTTGTTGATCCTCAGATACAACTTTCCTGGACAGGAAGAACAACCTGTCAGCGAATAGGAGCAACATCCCTAAATCTCCTGGCAATGTCTTTTGTTTTACAGATTAAAGCTTGCCTGAGGTTTCCAAGGAGTCCTGCTCTGTAATTCCCGGGCTCGTCTCCTCTGCCCCTGGAGCTGAAGATGAGGTTGCTATGGGAGCTGCTGGTGCTGCACTCTGTCATGGTGTGCCTGGCAGGTGAGGTGTCCTCTTTAAGTTTTCGGAGCTAAAACACCCCTGCTTTTCCCACTAATGCCAGAGCGCCCCGTGGTTCATGTGCCAGGGATAAAATGCCCAAGGAAACCCCTGTTCGTGGCCATTGGGTCAAGGTGAAACTCATTTTCCTCTTGGTCAGAGTCTCCCAGCCCAAGCACAATTTCTCAAAGGTCTGCTCGGCCCCTTTCCTCTTCAAAGCTGCTGTTGATGGGAGTTGTTTTCCCTCATTCCGTGTTAAGCGTTTCCCTGCTCAATTAAACCTTCGTGGAGTGGAGCTTTAAATCCCATTAAAGTGGTGTTGTGTTACAGCTGAGCCCTCGCTCCATTTAACAAATAATTAGAATAACATATTCCAGCCATGCCACCACCTCCTGCAAGTGCCCTTGTTTAACCTTTCCAGCCCAAGTTGCAATGTTCAGAGCGTTCCTGGAGAAATTCCCAGAGATTTTTGAGGGATGTGCCTTTTTCCTGGAGCTGAAGCAGTTCTTGAGAACATTTGGGGTTTGCAGAGGCTCAGCAAAGCTGGTTCCAAAGCCCTGCACCTGCCCTGGACCACACCAGGGCTGTCTTGAATCTTTCTCTCCTTGCCACATCCTTGACTAATTCCTCCTTACACTGCCGTGATTATTCTCTCACATGTTTTGTTCTGAGGGAGGGTGTCAGGCTTTAATTAATGTTTATGTCACCCTCGTGTTAACCTGGGTTGCTCTAATTTACCTGCTGCTCACTCAAGACTGTTTCACTGCTTTATTTATTAACTTTGGATTTCTCCCCTTTCCTTTGTGTTCACTGTCAGGTTACTTTTCCAGAATTTTAGATAATAACAAAGTACTCAGAGCAGTGTTTACTTTTTTCTGCTTAGCTCTACTGAACATAAAGCATCTTTTCTTCCGGTACTTAGGGGTACCTATTTTTGAAATTTGGTTCCAAGTCTTTCTAAATGTGCTTTGACAGTTTCTGAGCTGGCAGAAAATTGGATGCAGAGACATTCTGCAATGCAGAGCCCCCACGTGTTTCAGGAATTGCAACCCCAGGGAAGTTGGGCTGCAGGAATACAGCGAGGATGTGCCTTTATTTCAAGCAAATAAATAAAAGAGTGGGGAAACAAAAGCATGGAAAATGTTTTTACTGTAATTTCTCTACTTGAAATGCCTACTGCAAACTGCTTAAGGTCAGCAAAATAAAGTTTTGGGGGGATGTGTTTGGGGGGGTTGCCTTTATCAAAAGGTCTGTGTTTAATGAAAATACATCTCTCCAGCACTGGCTTTCCCCCCGTTATTCTGCAGCAGCATTTTTCCTCCTCTTTGCAGTGCACTGAATTTCCTCAGGCCTCAGATTCTCTGTAAAGGGAGATTTAACAGATGCATGGGGAGAGGAGTGCCAGAAGTTTTGTGTGAGTTTTAGAACAGGTGCTGAGTGAGGAAATGGGTTCTTTTTGCTGCAGGATGTGCTCTGGGCTGATTTCTTTGGGCAGGTTTTAAATCTGGAATTTTCTGTGGCTGCCTGCAGCACTGTCCGAGCTGGCTGGAGGCAGGGAAGTGGTTGTGCTGTGGGAATTCTGGTGTTGCCACGAGCAGGGCTGCCTCATTTGGGCTCTTTTTAAGGGATGCACTTGGATTGCTTCCCAGAGCTGTGGGAGTGTTTTGTGTCGTGCTCTGGTATTATGAACACCTGCACAGGTGGCTGTTAAATATTCTGAAGTTAAGGGGGAAACTTGTGTTATCATGTTGAGCAAACCATTTTCCACCCTTGGGAAAAAATATTAATAACTGAGTTATAAAAAAATAAATTAAAAAAAGAAAAAAAGTCTGGAGAAAATTGTCTACCAACCCTCCACAGTGCCTTGTGGACCCTTAAATGACTGGGAGAGTTAAGCTCAATTCTTAAACCTGAAAATGGAATAGTTGGGGTTAGTTCTTGTAATCAGAGTTAGACACAGACCAGGTGACCATCCTGGTCATTGATCTCTACTGCAGAGGGCAGCAGGGCTAGTGAAGGGGGAGTTTTTGGGGTGTTGCCCCAACAAACCCCCAAGGAGTTGAGTGGTGGCACCATCCCCAAGCACCAGCATCCCTGGTGCTTCTTTGGGGCTCCAGCCACTGCCACCAGCTCCTTGGGCCTTTTCTGATGTGTGTGCTTCCTAAATGCACATCTGCTCCCTGGAAATTTCATCAAAACTTCCCAACGTGTCTCATCCGAGCCGAGGAGCAGCTGCCAGCCCCCAGCACTGCAGGACCCCAGCGTGTCCTTAAGGTGCCACTTATCCAGCAGTGCCCAGAGTGGACTGTGCTGGTGGCTCTGTGTGCTGGGTGTTCAGGTATCACAGATCTTCACAGAGCTGCTGAAACACTCACACAGAAACCTCCATCAATCTCAGGACGTTTTGAAGCAGCTGCCTCGAGGTGCAGCACTGCTCATGATCTCAGGAGCTCTCCCACCTCCCTGGAAAAGGCTGAAGGTCCTCCAGAGCCACCACCCCCTTCCAACCCACCACCCAGCCTGGGACCTCGTTTGTCAGACTGTTTTTCAGTGGTTGTTTTGAGGGTGTGCTGCTAAAAATCCACTGATGCTTTTTGGACTCGATAGTTGATGTGTATCAGCTCCGGGTTTCTGGTTGTGTTTTCCGGAGTCTTCAGGTGTCAGTAGCTGCAAATTAATTCTTTGGTGTCAAACAGCCCTGGTTTGTTCAGGCTCTCGGAGTCCTCAAACAGCAGCTGTGGTGCTGGTAACTTTTCAGAGTAGCAGAGTGGGATGAGAGGCAGAATAAACTTGAAAAGCAGCACAAAGCTCTTCAAGTCGTGACCTTGTTAGAAAAGGCTCTCCCTTGGGCCACCCCACATATCCCAAAAAATCATTGGTGTCCAGTCAGGGCAGAGTGATGGTGATGCCTTGAGAGGCTCCCTGGAGCAGAGGCTAGCCAGAGTTAAAGGAATAAAGTGGGGATTTATTAAAAGGCCTCCAAAGGATGCACCTTGGGCAGTGCAAGAGCCCGGCCAGGGCTCCACCCAAGATGGGCCCAGGTCACGAGTTCTCACACTTTTATCAGTTCTGGTCCATTTCCATGTTGGGGTTCATTGTCCAACCCCAGCTCCAGGTGATGCAGTCCCATCTCCCAGATTCTCTCCTCAGTTCTCTGCTGGTTGCACTTTTTGGGCAGAAGCTGCAGCGGTGCCCTTGGCTCTGGGGCTGGACAAGGATTGTTCTGTGTGCCTGAGCTGGGAGGAGAACTTGCCAACACTTCCATTGGAGTTCAGAGTTCTGTACTAATGCAGTGCAGAGTCTGGGAAATATGAAAGCTGAAACTTAAGGCATCATGGAAACAAAAGGCATTGCATGGGGAGAGCCAAAGAAGTGAGGGAGATGTGACATTGTGTGCCTGCAATGTGCTGGACGAGTCCGAAAGGAAATTTTCTGTGTTTCCGTGACTTCTGTGCCATCCTCTGCCTCATTAACCTCCTGGAGCAGAGAGTTTCTCTGCTGAAGTTGTATTTGCATGTTAATGAGCTGCAGTGGCACAGACACATTAATGTCTGAGTGTGCATATGCATATTTTATAGTGGGATTTAACCATTCACCTTCTGACAGTGCTGTGGGTTAAGCCCAGCTTAGCCCCACCCAGCCTCTCTCTCACCTCCCTCCACCCCAGTGCAATGGGGAGGGGAATCAAAATTAAAACTTGTATTCTCAAGTTTTATTAAGAATACTTCCTTTATTTCAACTATTAAATTGTTCCTATCTCAATTTAATGATATAAATTGGGATAGGAACAATTTAATAGTTGAAATAAAGAAAAATATAATGATAAATCTAATAATAGTATAATAAATAATATAGTGAAAATAATAATATAAAGTAAATAATAGTGTTATTTACTTTATAATAATAATAATATAAAGTAAAAAAACCAAGTAATGCACAATAAAATTGTTCAACACCCACTGATCCACGGCAGATGCTGCCCTGAATCCTGACCAGCCCCTTCCAGCTGCAAGCACCACATAAATACAGAAGCTTTAGGAAATTAACTTGTCCTGGAGCTCTTGGTTTGGTTTGGTTGTTTTGGTTTGGTTTTGTTTGGGGTTTGGTTTTGTTTCGCTTTGGGGTTTGGTTGTTTGGGGGGTGTTTTTGTTTGGTTGTTTTGGTTGTTTGTGGGTTTTGTTGTAGTTGGGGGTTTTTGGGTTTTTGGGGGGTTTTTTTAGTTGTGTTGTTGTTGTTTTTTGTTGGGGTTTTTTTTAGTGTTGGTTTGGGTTTTTCCCCAAAGCTTTTTTTAACAGGAAAATATTCTCAGAAATGCCTGTCCAGGCATTCTTTCTCCTTTTATCCCACGCTGATCCAGCATAGCAGTACCCCAGCAGTGGTTCAGACCAGAGTGTTTAGAGCACAGCTGTGAACTCACGGGAGGCAAAGAATGCAATAGAGAGTCAAATGTTTTCCATTGTGAGGCAAAACCCCCACAATTTGTATCAATGCATTCGATGAAAACGGGCACCCGGCTCTGTTAAAAATCAAACTCAAAATTCACTGCGAGAGGAGGATTTGAATTCATGCTGCTCTCCAAGCAGCTGCAGGTTTCGTACCAGAGAAATTCAGCTAATTTCGTGTCTGAATATAAATAATTAAAGCTGGGAGCCCTGTTGTACATATTAAATTATGGTCTCCTCTAAACGAGGCCGCAGTTCAATTTGTTCAGTGTGGTGTTTTTTTTTTTTCTGGTGCTGTGTAGTTCCCTCTGCACTTTGATGTGAGCAGGAAGCTGGGAAATGATTCATCTGCTGCGGCCCCATAATTAATTAATTTATATTTTGGTCAGTTCTGCAGCATTTTGCATTTCTGGAGCCGGCTGCTTAATGAATGTTTGCACAGCAGAGGAGGCAGGGAGTGACTCCTGGTACTCCTCAAACACCACCCAGCCCTGGGCACCACTGGAGAAGGGTTTGCAGATGAAAAGATCTGCCTTGCCTTAATACTTTGAGTGGGATTTTTTTTCTGATTATTTAGGGGTTTTTCATGTTCAGTTCCAATTCCTGTATTTGGAAACCCCTCAGGAAGATGTGTGGCCCCCCAGCAGCATCATCTTGCAGGCAGGTCCTGGATCCACCTCTCCTGACTGGGATAAGAATGATTAAACCTCAGCTGGACAAAAATTCCTTTAAACTTTTAGCTGCCCAAGTGGGGTTCTAGAGCACTGCTCAGCTGTACGTAGGTGGAAAGGAGAGCAAAGAAAATGTAATTTATGCTTATTTAGGGATTATGTGGCAAGTTTTTGTGATTGCAGAGGATTTGAGGCAGCCTCATGAGCAGTCTGTACCCATTCCTGTTCCTGATCTGTCTGCAGTAAAGCCTTTGCTGGATGTGACCTGATTGATTTAGGCCATCATTTCCCAAATTATGAAATCAGAGGCCATATCAATGCCATCTCATTTTTATGTACAGATGATTAGGTATATGATGTTTTTCTCTGTTTAGCTCTCAAGTCCATCTGGGCAAGTTTAATTGCCTCTTTCTCAAAAGTTAAGAAGGCGAGATGGTGCACTTTAAATAAACCAGGGAGGAAGTAGACAGACATTTTTCTAAGCAGATGTTCCAACTCTCTGGCTGTATATTGATCCCCTGTGTGTTTTATATGATGCCCCTTTTCAATTTAGCTCCTTTGCATTTGAATTAGTGTGTAGGTATTGAAATTAAATCTCATTTAGGGACTTACAGAAATACCTACTTTTCCACACATCTATCAAATTAGGGAGGATATGGACCCAAACTGCTTATTTATTGCCTGTAAAAATGGGTTTTATAGCAAAATTTGAGGTGATTAGTCGGGTGTTTTATAGGTAAAATGCTGCGTGATTGTAATAAATTATAAATACTTAGAAAATCTAAATATTATTGGAAAGAGGCTTAATTTTGTAATGCTTGTGTGGTTGTGCAGAAGAACAAGAGGTGAGGGATGTGGTGCAGTGGGAAACCTGCTGGGTTGGGCTTGGAGCTTGTGTGTGGTGCTGGGCAAAGCCTGGCTTAGCTAGTCCAAAACCTGTCTGTGTGGGGATTTCTTCCCTGCCTGGGTACAAAATCTCTGCTCCTTTTCTCCTTGCTTTGGTGGGGATTTTCATCACTTAGAACACGGGGGGAACCAGCAGTTCCCACAGAGCCTTTTTGGGGTGAAATCCCTGGGTTTTGCTGCAGCCCTTGGAGATGAAGTGGCTGGAAATGCTGTTGGCAGCGATCACTTTCACTTGGAAAAGGTCCCTCAGTGAAGGGGGATCATCCAAAGGGGATAAAAGTCAATCCAGCTTGGGTGATGAAGTGCCAGAAATGTGGGCAGTCCCAGAATCTCTGACAACACCACTGGGCACGGGCTGGCCATACAGAGAGTGAGGCTCCTCACCACCCCGGCGTGTTTTTGTAGGGCCTCTCCCAAAAACTCCTGTCCCCTCCTTCAGCCAGGCCTGGTTGTCACAAGGGTGACAATTTTTCCAAGGTTGGGGCCATTAAATAGATCAGATGGTGATGCATTTTTGCAATTCATGCTCAAAGTCAGTCTGTGGCAAAACAATGGCTGCTCCCAGGAAGTCCTTCTCTTAATGAATAGAGCACAGAATGCTCAGTCCAGCTGGGCATTGTTTGATGCTGCTTATTGAAGCATTTGTCAAATGCTGTGACAGGCTGTGCTCTGAAATTAAGAATATGCTGCTGACAGGCTGCACTGACTCATTATTGCAAGTTTTAGGAAAGATTTCCTGTGTATTACAATGAAAAAGCAAAACTTGCCTGTTACCCCATCAGTGTTTCAGTCTGGTATTCCTGATGTGCTTGGATTTTTTATTTTGCAGTAAAATACACATATTCAGCTTCATAAATCAAGCTAAGACACAATTGTTATAGTCTGTATCATATTAATTACTCTGTAAAGCAAGGCAAGCATTACAACCATTTATAAACAACTACTGGAGAAGTTGCTAATCAATGAGACAGGTAACTAATTAACCAGCCAGCAGTCAGCATCTCCAGCTGAAGCTGGTGACTTTAAACTTCATTAAACTTTCCAGGTGTTGGGGGAAGTATGAAAAATACAGCTATCTTAATAGGTTGATGTGTCTTAATTCCAATTTTCTGAGTTAAAATGTCTGAAGATTGCATCTGTTCTAAGGGATATTGTCATTTATAAAGCTTCCCATGGCTGTCTTGCTCAGCTGAAAAGAAAATCAGCAGTTTGTGTGTGAAAGTTTTGAGTTTGTCCAGTGTGTATTGGGAACAGCGTGAATTTAGTTGTGTCCGAAATTCCTCTTATCCCAGCTTTTCATTTGTGCCTTCTGCCTTGCGCTTTGTACTTTGGGTGGGGTTTTTTCTGATCATTTTGGGGTGTTTTTTTCATGTTCATTTCCATTTCTTGTGTTTGGAACCTGCAAAACAGATCCCTGACAGAATTCTGAATACGATCGTTGTTTTTATTTGTGAAACAGGGGTAATGCAATGGATGATCAGTGAGACCTGGAAGCAAACAAAAGATTTGTGCCCTTCCAGCTCAGACGATGCCATGAAATGCTCCCTGAGAGCTCAGACTTTACTCCTGGAGCATTCCCTCTCCTTCCTTTTTTATCTGGAGCACAGGAAATGGCATTTTCTCCAGCCTCACACTGGGTGGGCTTTGCTAGGACACGTCTGAAGGGGGACTTGAAAGAAGGCAGGGTGGTGGCTGAGCTTCCTGGGGTGTGAAACAGGAGTGGTGAAGGGGCTGGGAACAGCTGCGTGCACAGGTGGCATGAAGAGGAGAATTGTGCACTTCCTCAGCGACGGAAAAATTGCTCCCAAATTCTCTGTGTCGAGTAACTTAAACTGTCTTTTATAACATCCCTGAAAAGTGGGATTGTACGTGGCAAAAAATCACAGCATTGGGGTATTTTTGAGCTTTACAGCTGCAGTCCAGTTGTGGTGATTTGGCAGTAACTGGAACAGTTGTTTTCTTCTCTCTCTCTCTGGATTTTGTGATCCCTTTGAATGCCTATATTGATGCACAGATCTGATGCCTATATTGTACATCCAGGCTTCCAGCATGCTTTTTTTTGGTTAGTTTGTGACCAAACTCAAAAAAAGTCAGTACAGGCAACTCTGAAACTGTAAATATCATAATGGATGATACTTACTGCCAATTCAAGTTGAAAAAGCAGGAAGAGAAGCTTAAAGAGAGACAAGCTTTGGCCTTGTGCTTTTCTTCCTGAGGAAAGGAGCATCTTTGGGAAGAGGCAGAGATGTGGGAGCAGAGCTCAGGCAGAGGAGTGTTAGATCTGCCAGCATGGAAATGGTGACTAACAGGGCTGAAGGAAAAATGGAAAGAGACTCCCAAAAAATCTCTTCTGGACCTCAGAATGGGGAGAGCTGAAGTGGGGAGGGCCTGAGGAGGCCGTGAAGGACAGCAGGAGGGGTAACTTACTGGATGAGAGTGATCTGGAAATGCTTTTACCACTGGGTGTGTTTGGTTTCTTCAGCCCGTGTGGGTTGGGAACACTGAAGCGCTTAAGGAGAGAAAAGTTTGAGAGGCAGAGCAGCTCCTGATGAGGTTGTTAGAGAAAGATGGATTCCTCAGCTGGGATAAAAATGCTCTCCATGGCAATCTCGTGGTGCCTCCTCTGAGCTGGGAAGCCCAGCTGTGATTGTCAAGTCAAGTGGCCAAGAACTGTTACCAGGAATGGCAGCATCTCGTTTTAGAAATGGGAAAATCTCTGCTGCCTCTCAGTTTTTTCATAGGTAATAGTAAATAGTGGTGCTGGGTGGAGTGGGCCCCTCAGGATGTGCTGGATTCCCCACTCTCCTCCCAGAGAGGCAGGACAAGCACTGGCTCCTCATTAACCTCACAGAAGTGAGATGGCCATTTCAAAATATGGTCATGAATTCCCAGCATGTGTAAGGTACATCTGCCGGGCATTGCCTTTTCTTCCTTCCAATACTTAAATAACAGGGTGTGTACTCTAAAGCCTGCGTCCTCTTTTTCCTCAATGAAAAGCAGAGCTTCCCTCAGCGTTTTCCCTCTTGTTATAAAATAACACTACAAACAACTCACTGGTAAATAATCTGCATAGAATTTCCCAGTATTTATTCATACTGACTTTGCTTTTTTAAGTTTAACAGTTACATTTATTGACCTCTGCTGCATTCCCAAGCAAACTTGAATGCTCTCTTTTTTTTTTTTTTTTTTTTTTTTAATTTCTTGGTATATTAGGATGGAATGTGGAATTTATCCCCTAATGAAAGGCGAGGGAGAGATGCCATCAGTCAGTGGGACGAGAGAGAACCCAGTGCTTTCCCATGTAAATTATGTGAGTTCTGGAAGGGAGCCAGGCATTCATTTTGTTAAAATGGGGTTTGATAATTGAAACTAATTTAACATCGACCCCATTAAGTTGCATTTTATTGCTCATTTAATACGCCTGTCTCACGAGCTCCCAGGACTGGGAAGTGGCTTTGGAATGTGAGTTTTTGATTCATCAAAGCTGCAGCCACTCCTGCAGGTGAGCGCTGAGCTTGCCCTGTGGGAGGGGTTGAGCTGCACGCTTTGGGCAGGGATGCTGTGGGAAGGTGCTCTGTGGGATGGCAGCTCATGGATGGTCTCTCATCCTTGTGGCCTGCCAGAGCCTTTCCCTGCAGGATATCCTGCATCCCCTGGGCTGCTTGGGACAGTTTTATCACGCCTGACAAATCATCCCAGTCCTCCACTAGTGCAGCTCAAAATCACAGAATAGGTTGGGTTGGAAGGGACCTTAAAAATCATCCATTCTCACCCCTGCCATGGCAGGGACACCTCCCACTGTCCCAGGCTGCTCCAAGCCCTCTCCAGCCTGACCTTGGGCACTGCCAGGGATCCAGGGGCAGCCACAGCTGCTCTGGGTACCCTGGTTTAGAGCACATTTATTGACTTCTGTAAAAAATCTCCATTTAAATCAAGGAGCTGGATCCGTGAGTTTTTAATTACATGGGATTCCCACCTTCTCCTGCCCTGCTTCTGCTTTCCTCTGTCTCACTGTTGTCTCACGCGATCTCTCTGTTTCACCACTGCTGCTTATGACTCATTAAATAATCTCATAATTGGTTCTCAGCCTCTGGGTGCTAATTGCAGCGAGGCACTGGGTGATGGTTGCACACACAGAGCTGCGTTTATCACAAATCATGGGGCAGAAGGAGGTGCAAGGACGAGGAAGCGCAGCCGTGATGGATGTTTGTTTACAAACACCTTCTCCTGGGGCTGCTGCTGTGGGGATGATGAATTGCTGGAGCTCTCCCCTGGGGAGGAGGCAGCAGGAGAGGAGCTGTAAGAGTGTGCCTGGCTCGCATCAGGGGCCCTGGGGAAAGGGAGCTGCACCCTGCTCCTGGAAATGCTGCAGTCCTGACTGGACGCTCTGGGAAGGGCAGTGCAGGTAAAAAAGTGCAGCTTAAACCACTCCAGGAATCTCAGAATCAGAGAATCAGAATCTCAGAATCACAGAATCAGAATCTCAGAATCACAGAATCAGAATCACAGAATCACTGGGTTGGAAGAGACCTTCAAGTCCATCAAGTCCAACCCAGCCCTAACAGCTCAACTAACCTGTGGCACTGAGTGCCACATCCAGTCTTTTATTAAAAACATCCAGGGATGGTGACTGCGCCACCTCCCTGGGCAGAGCATTCCAGTACTTTTCCAGGAATGTTGTACAAACCTGGTGGGAATGTGTAGAACCATTTAAAGTTGAATCCATGGCTGAAAAGTGCTGGGGAAATCCAACAGAAGCTGGAATTCAATGATCCTTGTGTGTCTCTTCCCATTCAGGATTGATTCTACACTGATTTAGCTGCTGATTCTGGATCCAGACCATATTTAAACACATGGGTAATTTCTCCATTTTTAAATATACACACATGAATATGAAGAGAAAGAACAGAAAATGTGTTCCTTCAAATCCAGTTCTCACCCATTGTGAATCAACAGCATTTCAGGTATTGCTCAACAGAGAACCTACAAATTAAAATTTAAAATTCAAACACTGCGGGATGCAGGAAAAGGGAGCACTTGGATTTTATACTGGTGAAAAGTTTACAGCTCCTTTGTACAATCAAAAAGCTTTTGGGGCAGGAGTTGACACAGAGAATTGGCTGAATTTTGGTGCTGGATTACTGTTTCCATCCAATTCCTACCCCTGGGCAAGGACCCAGGCCGCTCAGAGGTTGCTCAGCACTGCTTGGGCACTGGGAAAGTCAGGAACTGCCCAGCCGAGCTGAACAAAAGCACGGGAGACGGGAATCTGATCTAGGACTTGAGCAAGAGAAATCTCCACCTTGACCTTTGGAGCTGGGAGTTATTCTGGAGTAAGGATGTTCCTGGAACAACCGTGTCACTGCAGCAGTGCTCTGATTGCTGCGTTTCTCCTCTTCTTTTTTTCTTTTTTTCTTCTTTT
>WAAG01043220.1:140916-168409 GCA_013390105.1 Tichodroma muraria | reverse complement strand
CAATTGGTGACAAAACAATTTCTGTGGACGGGTTTTGTCTCCTGAGGAACAACTGCGCTCTCCTGTTCAGTCAGGAAAATAAACTGTGGCGGTCCTGTGCCCCGAGAAGCTCTGCTGTGGCTGTGAGGTGTGAATGGGTGCCCAGGTAATGCATTCCCACTCTTTTCCTCTTGGATTCATCATCTGCCTGCTTTGTAAACTGCTCTCCACCGAGCTCCAAACTGCTTTTAGCTTCCCAGGGCAGGAAAGACACTGCGTGTCCCAGCGTGTCAGAAAACTCAGGGAAAATGACCTCCAGCTCTCAGGCACTTATTGCAAACCTATTTTAAATTGAATACACAAGCCAAGATAATACAGGCTGTTTGATAAGAAACATTAGAGAAATCCATAACACGAGGCTTTTTATTATGGGTTTATTACATCAATCTCTCCAGTGGGTAATGGAACTTGTAAATATACTCTTATGTAGGAGTCTCCTTGCGGGCTTTTTATTCATGCTGAAGTAAGCACAGCAAACTTATTTGCTGTCAGGGTACATTGAATTTAAGATTAGTATTTATTTTGGTTCTAAAGAGGTTCTGCTTTTGTGAATTGGAAGTCGGAGCAGCTGTAGGAGAGGAGGTGGGAGCTGCAGGGGGGCTTTGGGGGGGAAATGAGTTTTTCCAGGCAAACTGCTGGTCCCCTGTATGGGATACAGGGAACGTGCACATTATGGGCTGTGGGTTGTGTGCTCAGAGCTCCTTCAGGAGGGAAAACTCACTTTGTTTAAGCAGGAGCTTGCTGTGTGTTCATTGACTAAGCCCAGCAAGATGAAAAATCATCCGTGGGATTAGAGAAATATTTAAGGGATACATTCCCTGCGTTACTGCGCCGTGCAAACACGGGCACAGTGCACTCTGCACTGTAAACATTTGTTCTTTACTGGGAAAATGCTTTTAATTCTCTTCTAGAGGTAAACAAAGGAGTCCTGCTGCAGCAGGAACCCAGCAGGCTTTTGCTTACTTGGGAGAAGCCAAGGGGACGTTTGTGCTGAGTAAAGAGTGGAGGAAAAGTTTACAGAAAAGTTCAAAAAGGAGTTCAAATTGTAGCAATGCTAACAAAAACCAAGAAGAGCTTACAAATTTTTAAGTAGATGTGTCCGAGGATGTACTAGTTAATTGGCAGTTGTCTTAATAAAGGGAAAACAATCCTTAATTAGAGGATGTTAATTGGACAGACCGACCAGAAACCTGCTGAGGTGTCAGCAAAGTCGGCTTTAACTCAGGGCGTTAACAGGGTTTTTAGGGTTCCCCATCCCTGGCAGTGCCCAAGGCCAGGTTGGACGGGGCTTGGAGCACCCTGGGGTGATGGAAGGTGCCCCTGCCCACAGCAGGGGTGGCACTGGATGGGTTTAACCCACCCAAACCCAGACATCAATCCATAACAAAGCAGGAAGGATGTACCTTACACTGCTGCAGAGCAAACACAACCAGCTTTGAGTGATTTTTGCGTTCCCAACAATGACAAAGATCTTTTATTTTTTTGCTGTATGAGAAGATTATGATTGAAGAATGAAGGATGTGTGTGTTTAATTAAGCTTGAGCTACGAAACCTCACCTGTGTCAAACCCACCTGAAAGAAACCACCCTTCACCTGGCTGGGCACTTCCTTCTGTGCTACTGCAGCTCCCAAAATGCATCAGCAGAGAGCTCAGCACTAATTTGGATGTCTATTCTCCCATGTATTAATTACATACTATCATCTCCGTCTCTTGCACCTTTAGAAAGACAGAAGTTTTTAAGAAAGATGTTTGTTCTCGTGTCTGTTTGTATATTTGTTTTCACATTTTTGTTTTCATGTCTTCATGTATGTTTCTTTTCATGTCTTTATGTTTGCTTGCACGTCTATGTATGTTTGTTTTCATATCTTTCTGTATGTTTTCATGCCTTTATGGTTGTTTTTGTGTCTTTATATATGTTTGTTTCCACATCTTTGTTGTCATGTCTATGTTTGTTTTCATATCTTTATATTTGTTTGTTTTCATGCCTTTACATTTGTTTTCATGGCTTTGAGCTGCTTTTGGCCACTTCCTCAGTGCTCTTACAAACTCTCCTGCAGCCACAGTGCTGAGGGTGCTGAAACTCTCTCAGAAGTGACAAGAGGCTCAGGAGGAACTTTGTGGCTCTGAATTCTTGCTGCTCGCAGAACAATGCCCTGCCCAGACAGCAGAGTGATCCATAAAGAGTTATTCCCTGTTTAATTACTGTGCCTGCACATTTCTCATTATGGAGTGTGCTTGCTGGAGAAAAGTTAAAGCCCAAGCTCTCTGTCCCAGATAAAAGGCTGCTTACAGAAAGTCTTATTTGTCTTTGAGGCTTCTGAAAAAAAAATTAGGGTTTTCGTAGCGCGTTCTCAATCCAGTATAATCCTTAATTTTCAAAACACAGAAAGCCATTATTTTTTGCAATTGTAATGAAAAAATTGCTGAAGCAGTGCACATTATTTCGATTACCCATTAAGCCTTCTCTGCTCTAGAATGAAATTACATGATTTTCGTTAATTTTCTTGCTTTTAACTTCTGACTTGTAATTTACCAAAAGAGGGAAACAAACCACTACAACTCTGCTTGTCTCCCATTACTCCCAAGATGAGTAATGCAAGTCAGCTCCTATTTTGGCATCTTTCTCATATTTTGGACTTCTTATACTAAAACACAGGCAGGAGTAACATTTAGTTTGCACCATAGTTCTGATCTATGACTTCCATAAGGGTTCAGCATTATATTGGCTTGGCATAAATGGACTTTGCATAGTGAGTGATTTATTTCACTCTATTTCATTTCATGTTGATCACATCAGCACAGTAAACCATAATTTCTTGTTGAACAATGAAATAAATTTGAGTTTTAATTATAAAGTAATAGGCCTTGATCAGATGAAGAAAATGCACGTGATTCCCCTCAATTTAACTCTTGCCTTGCTCTCCTCATCAATATTGAATTTGCATTTTGCATAATGTTGCATCTCAGTGCTCTCTAGGTGAGAAACCAAAGTCTTCAAAAGTATATAGAAACTAAATTTTACCCTTGGGAAAAGCTCTTTTGGAAAATTGAGGCACTTGGATGTCACAGAATCATGGAATTGTTGAGGTTGGAAAAGCCCTCTAAGAGCATCAAGTCCGGTTGTTCCCCAGCACTGCCAAACCCACCTCTAGCCCATGTCCCCAAATGTCACATCCACCCTGGTGACTCCGCCCCTTCCCTGCAGAGCCTGTTCCAGTGCCTGACCACCCTTCCAGTGAAGATATTTTCCCTAATATCCCACGGAAACCTGCCCTGGCATAGCTTCAGGCCATTTCCTTGTACTGCACTAAAGACTGCATTCCCAGGAGCAGCTTCCTCCTATTATTGAAACACCACAAAAAGGAGCTTCTCTTCCCAAAGCTGAGCTGGGCATGGGAGTTTGAAATGGACCACTGGAGGTGAATTCTGCCTCTGGGGCATCCCCGTTGTGCTGCTCTTTAGAGGTGAGCAGGAGTGTTTGAAAGCTTCACCTGCTCCTGTGACACCAGAGGGAAGAAAGGCTCTCCTCACAAATGCCATCCATCTGAGCAGGCTTGGAGAGTGCTAAATTGCAGTGTAAGAAGTCATAAGTCAGGGTTTTGACAGCTATTACTGATATCTTTTCCCTGCTGTGTCGCTTGAAAGTTCATAACATTTAAAAAAATTAAAGGAATACATGTTATCCGTGGGCAGATTGTACGAATTGTACTCCTGGCTGCTCCTTTGATGTTTTACTGATTGAACTCTGAGAACTTCATTTAAGCCTCCCTCAGTCTGGCATTTAGTGCTGTTAATTTTAAGTCTGGGTTTCTGGGGGGGTCTGGTGTTTGTGTGTGTGTTTGCATGGAGGGACTGGTGGCTCTGCAGGGATGACCCAGCAGAAAAATGGGGAGAAATGGTGACTTTTAGGGTTGGGGAATGTCAGGGGGAGGAGGGGGGGCAGTGCTGGTGTGTCCCAGCTTCCAGCACCACAGCAGGAACCCCCTGTGTTCTCGAGTTTCCCACTGGATACTGGGCTTGGTTATTGTTCCTGCTCTGCTGAGGGTTGCAGGAACATTTTGAAAAACAACAACGAAAAAAAATTGAAGGGCAACTCCTCAAATGTGCCCTGAATTGGAGCAATTCCAGAGACTCCAACGAAGTTACAGAGTCAGAGCAGCTGAGCTGCCAGCCCGGTGTCCTGACAGCAGACCTCAAATGCCTTAAATCCATTTATGGAACAGAACCACCTGGAGATTACAGCCTTGGATCCTGTTTACAGGATTATTGAACACTTTCTTGCTTTAGCAGCAGTGAAAAGTGAGGGAGGTTTTCCTGTCCAGGGTCAGGAGCCTGCCCAGCACTGGGGTGTGCAGTGCCTGGCAAGGAAGGGCTTGGATTTACCTCTCTGTGTAACTCCAAAGCAGAGGGCCTTCTCTTTTCCTAAATATCTTGATCGTTTTTTAAACCTCAGGATGCCATCAGTCTTGCATCAGACCGTTGGAAGCTGATGCTGAAAATTTTGCCCCAAAAATATAAATTTATAGCATGATAAACATGAGGTTTCCCTTTCTCACCATTCTTTCAGTTACCTTTTAATTTCTTATATTGGAATATTGTCCTTTCTTCTTCAGGCATGGCTGACCAATTTAGAAATAGGAAGAAAATTGCAGAGGGTAAGATTTGTAATGAGGCAGATGCTTAAAACTTGCCTGTGCCAGTGCTCTGTGATAGAAAGGAATGTGTTTAGAGTTTAATTCTACTTGTTTTTTTCCCCAAAATAGGGAGAAAACAGACCTCCGTCAGGTGGAGATGATGAAATTTTGTCACACATCCTGTTGTCTCAGGGACATGGAAATGCTCCAGAATTGCCAAAAACAAACAGCCAAGGAGAAATGTGCCCACTGTGGACTGAGTTAGCAAATGGGTGTTTTACTCTCTGCTGTGTGCATGGTTTGAAAGTTCTGTGCCTGTTGGTTGGAATCCCTGATGGGTTCCAGGGTGCCCAGGGGAACTGGGAATTGTGTTTCCTTGCCCCAGTTGCAGATTGTGTGCTGGTGACCCAGAGCAGGCAGATTTCCAGTGCCCCTTGGCAGGCTGACCCACCCCATGTGCATTTTCTGACCGGTGCCACGGTGCAAATTCAGTTACAGGTGTTCGGCCCTGGTAAATCCATCTGCTTATTCACAAATATTTGAGAAGGGAATCCATGACCTAAACCACTCTGTAAATAGCTGGATAAAAAGTTGGCAGGGATCAGCTTTCCTTCTGACAGTGGCTAATGTACTTAAACCTGAAGAGAGAAAAGAGGCTTCACCTTGAAGCAAGGCACCAAAGAGCTCCTTTCACCTTGAAGCTTTCTGCAGGGTTTGGCTCCTCAATCAATTGAGAACCTGGACACATTGCCAGAGTTGTCTTTGTTTTTCCAGCAATAGATGAGACAGAGATTATAGGTTATTGCCCCAGGGACTTGTCTTTTCTAAGGCTTTGGGATTTTAAAGGAAAGAGGCTTTTTCACTTTTTTCACTTTGCCTGTCTGCTGCTGGGGTGGGGAGGATGGCATTCATTAATCTGGCTTTTACACACCTTCCTGATTACATCAAAGATTAAAATCAGTTGAATTTCAGGGAGGCATTGTGGAAAGGAAATATGTGGCTTTAAAATATGCACATGTAACCAACTACTTCTGCTTTTTTAATATATCCACTTTACAGTCCCTGCCATACTCAAGACAGCTGAAAGTTGTACAATAATGATGTGTGTTCTTGGCAGACAGCAATTATATCAGCACCTTACATCGTGCTAATAAATCAATAGATAATTAGCACAGGCCTTGGAAACATTTCTATTCCCAAATAGCTCTATGCAAGAACACCCAGCACGGATGGTAGCACTGTCAGCACTGTATTAATCTGATTATTACTATTGTTTTATACTTACTCACAGCTCTGTCGTGGGCTGATATTGTCCTCAACAGAACAGTGTGAGTTTCTCTGTTTTCCTGCTGTTGGCTGGGGTGACTCAGGGAAGAGGCTGAAGAAATTTGTGATTCTGTGCAGTACTGGAGCAATGTGCTTTGTGGGATACTGAAGGGGACAGGTGTGATGATAATCAGGCTGTTGACTTGCTAGGAGAACACAAATTGCATCCTGTTAAATGAGGGATTTGCTGGAGGACAGTCACTCCTGGTGCTGTGCTGGGAATGGCCTCCCCTGGCTGTCTGGAGCCAGGAGAGGAGGCACAGGGAATATCCACATTTGTGTGAGATATCCACATGAATGAATATCCACATTTGTGTGTGATATCCACATGTGAATAACCACGTTTGTGTATATGATATCCACATGTGAACATCCACATTTGTGTGTGATATCCACATGAATGAATATCCACATTTGCGGGTATGATATCCATATATGAATGAATATCCACATTTGTGTGTGTGATCAGGTAGCAGCATTTGATGTGAAACCAGCTGACTTGGTGGTATCTGCTTTCATTAGTCATGTAGCATTTAATTAGGAGAGTTTGGGCTATGGCTGTGACGCGCTGCGGGAGAGGCTTCACGGAGCTCTCCAAGGTGCTGTTTGGGTGCTGGGCTGGCTCCTGGCATTCCCGCTCTGCTGGATCACAGCTTCCCTCCAAGCTCAGGGCACGCTGCTGTGTTTAACCCTGCCTTTAATCCAGGCTGCTCCAGACCCCTGGGTCAATCCTAAATAGAGTTGTCAGAGCACTGCTGAATCCAGCTCGGATGCTGGAGCCTGTCCACGGCTGCCTTTACGAGAGGGGAGATTTATGCCTTCCTGTCTGCTGGGTTTTTGTGGCCTCTGAGGAATATCTGGCACTGCTTTGGAGCTCGGGTGTCAGACACTTGTGTGCAGCTGTCACCTCTCACCAGGGCTGGGCCCTGGGCTTGGGACAGCAGCGAGCTGGGGCAGGGAAGGAAGGAAAGAGAGGGGACAGCAGGAGAAAATGGGATAGCAGAAGGGGAGAGGGGCCAGCAGGAGGGGAGAGGGGCCAGCTGAATGCTCACAGTACCTGTTGCAGACCTGTAGGTGCCACCAAAGAAGCCCAGTCTTGTATCAAGGGGCTGTCCCCCCAAAGATGCAGAGCTACAAGGCCTTTCCCTGAAAAACACCACTTCATAGACTTTTAAAATATCTGGGTTTTATCCTTCTTTTTTTCTTTGAACAGGAAGCATCTTTAGTGGATCTTGTTCATTAAGAAGCCTACAGAATTAGTCACAGCAGCACTATATGGTGTAAAATTCTCTTTGTTTTAATTCCAAAGCCAAGTGCAGTTGATGTTAACAGAAGTGATAGGCGAAAATGAAGGAGTGAGCCATCCAGTGGAGCCCTTTCCTGCTCAGGAGGATGGAGTGCAGCTGCTCACCTTGAAGAGCAGGCTGCTGTGTTAATCAGCCATGCCCTTGAGCTGTCCTATCCATTCCACTTCCCACTTTTCTGAAGAGCTGCTCTCTTCCCAAGGTGCAGCTTTGTCTTGAAGAAATACCAGCTTGTAGCACTGTACGAAAACACCCCAGCACTCAGAGCAGGCAGCAATTCCCTCAGCAGCAAACAAGGAAAGGATTTTTCTCATTTATCCTGGATATACTCCAAGAATTCTCTGTTCAGTTTAGTTATTATCTTTCCCTACGGTGTGGAATATTCAATTAAACTTTCTCTCAAATTGGCCATAACTTTCAATGGAAATTAAAGCAGTTCTATTTAGGTACCAGTATCTGTCACCAGGCTTAATGTTCAGAGAGAATAGGAATGGTTCCACCTGTTTGGTGTGAATTAACCTCGGCTGACATTCCTCATGTTTCAATTCCTCAAAAGCAGGGGAAGATGACAGCATTTAGCATCCAACTGCATGTGCTGGCTCTCAGCTTTGGGGTACTGGAGGGACACAGCAAATATACTCTTCATTTGGAATGTATTCCAATTAATCTGGCTTTTTTTTTTTTAATAGGTTTTGTGATTCACTAGGGGGAAAAATATATATTGAGCAGAATGTTCTTCTAAATGATCTATCACTTTCCATCCAACACCATATGGACACGCACCTCCTTCTGCGGTTAAAATGCTTCTTTTATTGTGAAATCGACTGAAATTTCCTAGATCCTGCCTCTTACTAAAAGAAACACACTTCTGTCAGAGGAGGCAGGCCCAGAGCAGGAGTACATTTGTTTTATCTGACAAGGAGGGGGGAAAAATGCTTTTTAGAACCTGATCTTGTTTGCAGGTTGTCTTAAGCTGAGGGCGGCTCGTGTTCATTCTGGGTTAACTCATTTTGGGCTCTTCAAAAGAAATGTAACTCAGAAAAGTAAAATCTGCCCCTGGGAGTGTCTCAGCAGTTAGTTTGGCTGGGAAGGTAATTTATTTTCTTGCCCTGGGACAGTGGGAAATGTGTGAGGAGTGGCAGCAGCTGTTGAATGGTGTAAAGGGGAAGTGGGCTAAAATAACTGAGCACTTTCAGGTGTGTGTACACAGATATGCACTGCTTCTTGTTCTTTTTTGATGAAATGACCAAAAAAGAGTCTATTAGACACAATCTGATGAGAAGGGTGAGGGAAAAAGCCTCTAAGCACAGCAGAGAGCTTCCTCCTGGCCTCGGTGGTTTCTGTGGATTGAGCTGCTCATAGTGTTCACCAGTGATAAGCCAAAAAATGTGTTATCACTCTTGGAGTGAAAGTCCCTGGACATTACTGCGACAGAAATAAAGTTACCACTTTGAATTTATTAAAGAAAAGTGTAGAATTTCTATTTCAGAGTAATCCAAATAGCAAAACTCTGCTCCCACAAAAACAGACACTTCAGTAGAGCAAATGCCTTTAGCTGTGCTGACAATGAACATCTGAGTAACACAACTTAGTCAAAAACGGGCTTTTTCTGGTGCAGGCACTTGTAGTTTCCTGTCTGCAAGAATCTAGATGGCAGCCTGTTTTATTTATTAGTGACTCTTTAGTGCTCTGTGAACCAAATCCTCCTCCTCTGTCGGGTTCTGTGGCTCAGCCCTTATCACCCAGCGGTGGGATCTGGGCTGCAGTGATTTCAATCACACATTAAGGCTGTAGCAAAGCAACTCCACAGGCTGAAGATTAAATAGTTTGGACTTGCTTATCTTGGTTATACACAGGCAGCAATAAGAGGAAGAAGAAAGGCACTCAAAATAATTTTATCTAGCCGGTGTTGCGAGGTTTTTCCTGCTCCTCTGTCCCCCTGATAGGCTCCAGCTGCTTTCAGAGCTTCTCCCTGCCTTGCCCAGCTCCCTCTGCTTGAAAATCACACCAGGATTTTCATCTTGCTGCCCAGCAGGAAGGGCAGGCAAATTTTGCCATATAAAAGCTAAATGTTGAACAGTGTCAGCACCAGCTGGAATATTTGGAAGTGTTTTCATTTGATCTTTCACGAGCTTCTACTTCAGCTTAGGTAAATCAAGTTATTTAGTAGACAAATCCAGCATTTTCACCCATGTGGGACTATTTCTACCTTTAGTTCTCTATCTTGAGTCTGTGTATTGTAAATTGCTCACTAAATTAATTACACAGACAGGATGTGGTGCTTTTTACACATGTAACTCCCACTGCTTGGTGTGGACCAGTTTTGTTAACCCTTGCAGATCAGGATGCTGCACGTTCAGCTCTGTTCCTGCAGCCAGGTGATGTCCTGGATGTGTGGGGACACTTTTGGACCCTTGGATTTGTTCCTGTTTCCCACCTCAAGTAGATGAACTGTTTAATTTTAATGCAAGCTGTCTTTTCCTGTGATGGGAGGAGGGCCAAAGTCTGACCTTTGGGGTGATGTGATATAAATTGACACTCTCTAATTGAAATAACAGCAGATGACAGCCCAGAGAGGGGTGTGAGGCAGGTGACAGGCAATCCAACACATCCCTGAGTCAGCAGGTCCCTAACTGGATTATCTGGGATGGCCTGGCTCATGCCACCATCACACTCTGTGCTTCTGGGATTTGAAGCAACTCTTACACAGGACCCGAGCACTTCTGTATTTTCCAATGAGAAAACTGGATACATTTAGATGTATTTTAAATCTCTTGCTTTCCAACCCACTCATACAGTTCCCAGAGCTATAATCTTTATGGGCCAGGCTCTAATATTTTTTCTTAGGGTGAATGAGACTGCTCAGGGAGTGCAGCAGCCCTGGGTCTCAGGAACAAGTCTGAATGCCATAATCCAGTCCCTTATGCTTTATGGCTATTATTATCTTTTTCCACCAGCAACATGAGTTGCACACAGGTGGAATTCAAAGCTAGAGATGATGTGAAACGCCTTTTGAATAATAGATGAGTTTCAGTCAGGTGTCGTTAACACATAATTAAAAATGAAGATAAACACAAGGCCTGTGACTGTGTGCTTGGTGCATCCTCTGTTGTGGTGGGGCCTGAGGCAGGAGACACGGGGGAGAGGTGGTTCCTTTCTAACCTTCCTGGCAGAGTCTCTGCAAAACAATTCTGTGGAGATGACAGAATTTGCTCTCCCTGGAGTGAAGGGCTGTTGTTCTGTCCTTAGTAAATCCAGCTGATTTCCCAGTGTCAGGGAATAAGAGGGTTATTCCCGTTCATTCTCACCTTCCTTCCGTCTGGAAGATCCATCTTCTTCTGTTCATTCTTTTTTTTTTTCTATATTTTTTGTACATCCCATCATCTCTATATTTGATTTATTCATTTTCCCCCGACCTCCTATACCCACAAATTTCCTGTATCCCCATCCAGGTGTGCTTCCAGCAGCCTGACTAAAGTGAATTCCATGTTCACATCCCTGCAAGTCCCTGCACACTGAAAGAACAGAGTCTGCTGTAAAGACAGGGCAGCAAAAGATTGGAAAACGATCTAAAAATGTTAAATCAAGGTTCCTTCCAGTCAGCTGAAAGACTTTCTGACTGTGAGCACTTCCACCGTGTCCTTACTTGCACTGAACTTAGAGGAGCAGCCAGACATTGACACTGATGAGAGGAAAAGTCTTGGTGAAATCAAGATAGCTGATCTTTTCAGGGAGGAAAAGTTGGTTTCTCTTGTGTTCTGAACAGCAACTGTGGAGATAAAACTGTCTGATACAAACAGGATGGAGAGCAGTGAATTTAGTCAGAGCTTTTTGTGGGTGTTTTGAGCGGTGACAGAGAATTTCCTGAAATTCTGTACTCGCTGCAAAGTGGTGGGCAGGGAAGAGCTGCACCTCAGGGATGAGCATCTCCCACCCTCAGCTCCATGTCTGAAGGAGGATAAATTGATAAGATGAAAGCAAAAAGTGGTTGTGGAGAGAGGAAAGGAGATAGGAAGGAGTTAACAGCTCAAAAAATCAAAGTGTATTTTTAAAATGAAGAAGGAAAGTCGGCACAGGGGAGGCTCCCATCAGTAGCAGCCAGCCTCAGAGGGCTGGATTGCTGGGAAATGACTCCTGAGCTCCTTGAAGGTCATGTCAGGCTCTTTTGCTAAAATATTTTCCCTCTTCTACCTATGCCTAGTGGGAGTTTTCAATGCTCTGAAGGGCACAAGTGTCCTTGCTGGGGTTGGTCATACAGGAGCTCTTGGCACCCTCATTCCCAGGGGGATGTGGGGCTGGTGCCAGGGGGCTCCTGAGGCAGCAGAGCACGGACAGGGCAGGGGGTGTCAAAGGGTGTCCCTCCCCTCAGAGGGGCTGATGCTCACTGACACCCCAGGACTGCAGGAAGGTTTCAGGCAGGGGTGGCAGAACCAGTTGCACTGGGGCTGGCCCTGCTGGGGACCCTCGGGCTCATTTTATTACTGTGTGTAACGATGGGGGGGTTAATTTGCAGGGAAAACATCTCCATTTTTAAAGGTGAAACTAAGGATTGTGATTTGAATGGAGCTTAGCTGTGACAACAGTGCCTGTTCCCATCGTGTGGACTTTGGGTGAGGTTTCATTCTGTACTCTGCTTGGTGTGGAGCATTTTCTTGACTCCATGTGAGGTTCAGGGGCTGTTGGGAAAAAAAAAATCTGCTGTTATAAACTAAATGAAGTGTCAGCAGATCTCTTCCAAGGTGAATGACACACAGCCTCTTGCTGCTGAGACTCTGTTTTATATTTTAAGCCTGGAACATGGAGTTTCCATGAGTGACCTGTTCCGTTTTCCCTGTCTGATGCAGATGACAACACCCTGCACGGGCCGGTGTTCCTCCAGGAGCCCAACAGCGTCACCTTCCCCTTGGACTCAGAGGAGAAGAAAGTGAAGCTGAGATGTGAAGTGAAAGGAAATCCCAGACCAACCATTGGGTTTGTTCAATGTTTAACTGTTCTTAAAGCCATCACACATGAGCCTTTCTCCTGCCTGTATCAGTGATAGCCCTGGAGGCGACCACAGTGCTGATCCCAAAAAAATCCCAAGGGACAGCTCTGATCTCTTCTCTGTGACCAGGGACAGGATCCAGGGAGTGGCTGGAGCTGTGCTGGGGAGGTTTAGGTTGGATTTTAGGGAAAGGTTCTCCCCCTAGAGGGTGCTGGCACTGCCCAGGCTCCCCAGGGAATGGGCAGAGCCTTGAGGCTACCAGAGCTCCAGGAGAGTTTGGACAGCATTTGGGATGCACAGGGGGGATTGTTGGGGTGTCCTGGCCAGGAGTTGGGCTTGGATGGTCCTTGTGGGTCCCTTCCAGCTCAGATTGTTCTGTGATCCTGGAGCATTAGGAGCTGAGGGAACGGACACCAGGAAATCTCCAGGTGATGCAACTCAATTGCAAAATTTGGACAGGAGTTCTGAAAGGTTACAAAAGGATTATAAATAGTCCTGGCTCTCAAGTTAACAATCCTTTTCCATAAACATGGACAAAACTCCTCATTCTTTTCAGCTTTGTAGCTGCTTTGGGATCCTTGGAGGAAGGTGCTGTCTCCTGCAGAGCTGTTGCTGCTGTAAATTATTGGTGCTGCTCTTCTCTTTCCTTTGGTGCCTCTCTCACTCTGCTCACCAGTAAATGCCACTCTGAAACCAATTAGAGTCACCAGGCCTCTGCCTCTGTGCTGTCCCCTGACACAGCCAGCTATTGAATGCCATAAAATCCCCGGATTTGGGGTGAAACATATCTCCAGAGATTCTCTGTGCACTCAGGAGGTGAGAGGGGCTGTGTCCCCCTCCTCACTCCATCCACGGCTGCTCTGGCTGGGGCTGGAATTCCTCAGTGCCCCACTTTGTGACATCTGCCGGGAGGGAATTTCCCTTAAATTTTCAACCAGCAAGTTGGGAGAGGGGAAAAAAAATATCCTCAGTGGACTTGAATGGGTTGGAGATCCTGTCTCAGGGACTTCCCCTTGCCAAGTGATTAATTCCAAAGAGCAGCAGCACCAGCAACTACAGAAGCATTAATCATTTCAGAGACTGAAATGTATGTCAAGGATATTGCTCTTTCAGTTAAATACTGGAATTTTTCAATACCGCTCAGGAAATTTGCATTTTTGCGCCGTCTTTTTTATTTTATTTTTAATAAGTATTCAGAGCCATTCTAAATCTTCCTTTACTTGCTTCCCGCTGTGTTTTCAAATATCCAAGAGCATCAGCAGAGTTTGACTTTGGCATTCTGTGCTCTAGGTGGAAGGTAAATGGAAGCAGTATTGACGTGGGCGTGGATTACCGCTACAGCCTGGTGGAAGGCAACCTGCTGATCAATAATCCCAATAAAAGCCAGGATGCTGGAACGTACCAGTGTGTAGCAACAAACCCCTTCGGAACGATTGTCAGCAGAGAAGCAAAGCTGCAGTTTGCTTGTAAGTAAGAAGGCAGCCTCTGTTCCCACATTGTGCTGGGAAAACTGGGAGCTGGGTGTCTCTTCCCAACTTTTCCTGGTGGGTTATGGGGTGATCCCTTAATTCATGGAGTGAGAAAGAGGGGAGATGTGAATGAGGAGTACAGATCTTGATTTATCATTGTTTAGCTGAAATCGTATGGATTATATAGGATAAAATGTCTTATTTCTTGAGGAAGAGGTTACCTAGGAAAGGATCTGGCAAATGGGATCTCACCACTGGTTTTTTTACCTTTCCTTGGAGAATTAAAGTTTCAAAATGTTAAAAAGGAGCATGAGCTCCACAAGGGATGAATTCACAGTGGTAGATTTCACAAGTCCTGGGTTTCAGTGGTACAGCAGGTGTGGGCACTCTGAGGGTAAAAGGGGAAAATGGGCAGCTCTGTGTTTACTTTGGGTTGAAGCAGAGTTGCAGCTTCTTGTCAAAAGCTGAGGATAAGAAAAGGCAGGATCTTGCTGTTAATTAGCATTATATGAAATTATGCAAAACCCTTTGGATCATTAAGTCTGTGGGAGTGGGCAAATGATGACTCAGGACCACGAGACGTCTTTTTGCTCTTGCGGTTGTGAAGGTGAAGGCACAGAGAACAAATCCCGGGGCTTGTTCATGCCTCAGCTGTGTGATTTCCCTGTGCTGCTGAACTGGGAGGGGCGTGCAGGAATTCCAGCAGGAATATCCTTGCAGGAGTGTGCAGGAGTTCAAGGCAGAGCCTTCCCAGGCATGGAGTTCTCAGTAATGGAGGGTGGTGAAGTGAAAGGTGCTTTTGACTGGCTGGGAGAGAAGCTGATGTGCTCCAGCTACAGAAATGAGGAGATAAAAATGGCAATAAACCCCCAGGTTCACACACTTTAGAGAGACAATTTGTATCGAGGAATAATACAGAGGGTGAAGTCAAATCCTCTGTCTCCCCACGTATTTACAATAAATCATCCTCCTGCCTGTGCCCTGCTGGAGTTTGTCCATGACTGAAGGTGCATTTTCCCCGGGGATGGGTAATGAGCAGCTGCCTCAAGACCATTCCCATCACTCCAGATTTCAGGATGTCAAGGTGACTGCTTCATAAACACCATGCTGGGCTCCTGCTCTCCCAGCAGGATATGCCTTCCAACCCGTGGCCCTTCCCAGCTCCCAGGGGAGCCAGCACTCCCAGCAAAGCCCCTAAGCACCCCTTAGCAGGGTCACCATTTCCCAAAATCCATTGGAGAAGGACGAGCTGGTAGCAGCTCCTCAAATCTGGGCTTCAGAGCTCAGGATGTGGGATGAGACAGAAGGATCCTCCTAATCCCACAGAGGGTGGGGAGGGACTGGAATGGAATTCCCAGAGCAGCTGGGGCTGCCTCTGGATCCCTGGAAGTGCCCAAGGCCAGGCTGGATGGGGCTTGGAGCAGCCTGGGACAGTGGGAGGAGTCCCCAGGACAGGAGGTGGGAATGAGATGAGTTTCAGGGTCCCTCCCAACCCAAGCCATTGTGGGATTCTCTGATCCTGACAAGTGCAGTAGCCAGGGACTACTTGAGTGGAAACTCATCCTCTTCTCACGTATCTGCTCTGACTGATTCCTACCTGAGGAGATTGGGTTTAAAAGCATAGCTTGTTCTTTTCCAGAAACAGTGGGGAACTTGGGTAAATGGATATGTTTTTGATTCCTAGATTATATTTTAGTTTGCTGAAACAGCATAATCATGTTAGAAACATGTGGATTAAAGAAAAAAAACCATGAGCGTTTCTCAAGGTGGGCTTTGACAAAACAATTTTTTTGTCTTCTCTAATCAAAGGGGTTGCAACCAGAATTAGCTGAATTAGGAAATACAGAGTGATTTAAGTTTAGTACAAAGCCTCTGGCCCTAAGAAACAATAAAAATGGGCATGAGAGGCTTCACCCTTCATCTGAGCAACCCCTAATTTTCCATCTTCATCATGTTTTGTGTGTTTTTTGTTTTATCTCATTTTTATTTCTGAGGAAATGACTGCTGGGATTTTTGAGAATGGTGGCTGAGATTTGCGGGGTTTTTCCCCCCTCCTTTCAAGAGTTAAATTGTGAATCTTGGGGCATCAGTGATGTGTGTTGTTCTTCAAGGGCTGTGTTATTCTTCTGTAGCCTTTTCAGGAAAGATTAAACTGTGATTGAGCCATTCAGCCTCCTGTGGAGGGCAGACAGGGTCAGCAATTTCATCCTTGAAATATGTATTTAGGTTACAAACTCATTATGATGAAAGTGCTAATATTTCCCCCTAATACTTGCTTTTTGATATGTTGTTTTCATTTCAGGTTTGTCCTTTTTTCTTTTATCTTCCTCCTTCTTTTCCCCTTTCTCTTCCCCCCTTTTTTCTTTTTTTTTTCCCCCATGCTAGTTGTCTCTGAAATTGAACATATTTTCACCGAGTGAGGAATCTGCTATGCCACAGTAACAGAATATGGATTAATGATACCCTAAGCCCTGTGCTTATAGCAACACAGGCTTACAGAAAATAAAAAAGCTTTAAACTCCTGAGTATGGATCTAATAATGGCTTTTCCACAAAGATCTACGGAAACACAGCTGAACTAGATTAAATGATGCACTTTTTATTTTAGGGGCTGGGGCTTAGCCTGACGATTTTCTTCACTGTGCTGTGGTTTCTGTTGGGAAATAGCCCCAGAATCAATCAGGAGTTCTGGCTGGGAGGCGGCTCTGACGCGGCACTTTGGGGGTGAGCCCACCCCTTCAGATGTGATTAAAGTTATTTGCTGTGGCCCTGCTTCCGTTGAGGATGGAGATAAAGCTCCCATTGATTTTCAGTGGCACCAGAGTTGGCCCACACCCCTCCCAAAGCGATGAATTTGCAGCTTGTTCCACCTGCTCAGCTCCCGTCCCTTTGGCAGGACAGGGAGGATGAGTTCCCAGTGAGTCCTTGCCAAATTATTGCTGCTGGCCGTGGAGTAGTGTACGGAATGGAACATCTCCCTGGTGCTGGGTGTTGGTCAGTCACTCCCTGAAATTCCCTGGAAGCTGGTGGTGGCAAAGTGAGGGTCGGTCTCCTCTCTGAGGGAACAAGCGACAGGACAAGAGGACATGGCCTCAAGGTTGTGCCAGGGGAGGATATCAGGAAAAATTTCCTTACTAAAATGTGGTTAGGCATTGGAAGAGGCTGCCCCAGGTGGTGGTGGAGTCACCATCCCTGGAATTGCTCAGACAACGAGCTGATGTGGCACTTTGTGATGTGGTTTAGTGGCCCTGCTGTTTGCTCAAAGGTTGGACTTGACCTTGGGGGTCGTTTCCAGCCTTAATGTCTGATTTACACCCAGCCACCCGTAGTCACCAGCTCACCGTGGAAAGCTCTCTAAATCACCCCTGGAGAAGCTCCTGCTCTGCCCAGCCCTGGCAGGCCCTTCTCAGGGCTGTGCATTTGGAGATGTGAGTATTCAGATTTCGTTTCATTTGCTGGCCTCTGGTGGTGCTGGTCTCCCAGCCTGTCCCGGATGGGCAGCCCTGCTGGAAGTGGGTTCAGAAGTGGGACAGCACAAGTTTTCCCTTCTGCTTTAACTCTCTAAGGGATGGCCAAGCTGTTTATGGTCACAGTGGGATGAGCAAGGCCGGACAATTCCTGCTGATTTTTGAGCTCCTATAGGGGAGCATCTCTAATTAGAGATAACTTTGAATTTATTTTACCTTGCTGAGGCTGCAGTTTGTGTTTTACTGCCAAAGCTTTGAAACCAGACAGTTTTGCCCATCTCCAGTACCCCCCACCCCAGGGGTCTCCAGGCTGTTTGCTCCACCTCCACCAGCAGCAGCTGCATCATCCCAAGCACAGGACCAAGCCTCTCCCAACAGACGACCCCTCTCTTCTCCCATGGAGCCATCCCCAGTGCTCACAGATGAAATATTCTCTCCCTGCTGTGATAACTTGACTCAATTTGGCCCTAAACTCCTCAGCAGGATTGGCAGTTTAACCTGAAAATTCACAGAGCTGCTGCCAGCTGCAGGATGCTGGTTTGGAAATAAACCCTCTGGGAGTGGGTGAGGAGCTGTGCAGGGGCTGTTGCCTTTCTCATCAGCACTGAGGTTTGTCACATGCTGTTGATTCAGAAATGGGTATCCAAAGAGGAAAATCAAGTTTGAATCAAAGCTGGTTTTCAGTCATATCATTGTTTTGCCCCCTGTTGTTACAAAAACTGCCTGAAAGTGATGTCTGTGAAGCAGGAGCTGTTAGAGAAATGGGATCTGCTTTTCGGGGGGGTTTTATTTGTGGGACCCCATGAGGGGAGGATGGCTGATGTCTTTCCCTCTGCCCTGTGCTCAGAGGCCTCTCTGAAATCCCCTTTCCAACCCATAGTGGTTTTCCAGGAAGGAGTTTCCCTCTAATCTTTAATTTAGCAGATCCATGCTAATGCTGTGGATGTTTTCTGCAGTTGACCAAAACGATATTGAGACGTCCAGGGGGCTGAGGGACCAATTTCAGACAAGAAATGAGGCCCCAGGGGAGTGGAGGATGATGAGTCTGAAGGGAGGTGTCCTCTGAGGATGCTGGAGCAGGGCTGAAGCATCACTGTGCTGCCCCAGGAGGTTAAAAGAAAGGGGAAAGGTCTCCTTGTTCTCTTCCTCTTCCCCCTCCTCCTGCAGATGTCCCCAGATAGGGGAAATGTCTGATTTTCTGGGTGGAATTGAGCCTGAACTGTTTCACTGTGTCCTCAGTGCCTGAAGAACAGGGCTGGAGGTTGGCTGCTTTCCACTTCTGACCAGAGGAGCAGCCTCCACCTTGCCTCTTGTATCTTTTCCATTGGATTATTCATGAGGAATGATCCCCAGGGGTCCCTTCCTGCTCAGGATATTCTGATTCAATCATAGAAACTCTTTACTTCCTTCCTTGTTACCATGAACATCCTCTGAAGTGAAGGGAATCACGCTGTTGTTTCTAAGAACTGTTCCCCACATACACTTTATTAAAAGAACTCACTTTATGGAAGGGGTTTTTCAAAAATAATTGTTAAACATGAATTAGCAGCCAGGACCCAGCACTGCACCCTGCAGAGTGGCAGAAAATCCAGTAATAACGTGGTTGCAATGAGAATACTTTAGGGCTTTGACCTACCATCCCAAAATAATTTAACTGTGGTGGTAGAAAGAGAAAATTACTCCCAACATCCTACTGAAAAGGGTTTTTTTCAATATTCCCATTGCTGGAATGTTTGCTGTTATATCTTTTACACGAGTAAATCCCATCATTTTCACTGTTAGTTGCTAAGGAACACATTGTAATGGCTGCTCAAAGTCTTTACTGGTGAACCCTCATTGCCCTCGAGTGCATTCATTTTATCTTTTGGAGACTAAATTGTCAAGGAAGTCACTCTTTCAAGAAAAATTAATAATGAAAACATTTGGGGGGGCGTGTCGTGAATTCCAAACAAACAAATCGCGATCCCAGGGACTGATCCTTGTGTCCAGCACACAAATGGAAGAATTTCCATAGGGATCACTAAAATCCAGGGGTTAATAAGAGATGATGTGGTTTAAACCTTCTGGAAATGCAGAAGCTGGAGGGTTTTGGCTGGAAATGCAGGAGCCAGGGCAGGTTTTTGGGAAGGCAGCTGGGATGTTGCCTGGTTGGTTGGTGTGCCTGGCTCTGCTCATCCTCCTCAGGATTTCTCCAAGGTTTTACTTGTGAGGAGCAGAAACCCAGCCCTGCATGTTTTCCTGGCTCCTTCCTCACTCTGGAGTTTTGCTGTGGAGGAAAAAATCCCTGTGGAGTAGAGGGGGTGGGAATTTTCAGCGTTCTGGGTAGGATCTCCTCACCTGCACTCAGATAAGGAAGCGCCTGTGCCTGCCCTCATCGGGACCTGCATCCCTGTGCTCCGAGACTGCTTTGCACCCCAATATTGTAATATCCCACTCAGCTATTTCTCACCCAGATACCCCTTCTGGTTTTTTTCAGAACCTGGACTTCAAATCCCCAGCTTTTCCCACAGTTTCATTCCCTTTTTCCTGGCATTTTCATCCGCGCGCTGCCTCCCACGCACGGCCACAATTCAGAGATAACGCTCCCAGCCAGCCACTGCAGCTTGCTTTAGACCAAGGCTCACAAATCTGCTTTAAATCATTGCGTTTTCTGAGTTTTTCTTACATCTTCAGAAATTGATTTTCTTAACATGACCCGATTTCCCCTGCATCACCCAGAATCTCACTCTTTTCCTCCCTGAAGCCTCTGTGCATCCAGGCCGCCGTTTGAAGGGTTTTATTGTGACCTGAAACTCTGCAAATAAACATCATTTTGGAGCTGGAATGTCCAGTTCTGCCCCCAGCAGAGAGCCCCTTTTCCCAGGTTTCCCCAATCCCACTGGGATGTGCCATCCCTGTTTTCCTGAAGCTGTCAGGTTGTGAGAGCAGGGCACAGCCTAGCTGGGGTGTCCTCGATTCTGCGGAGACACAAACCTTTCAGTTGTGTGTTTCCTGCCAAGTGTCAAATCCCTGATTCCTCCTCCAGTGCCTTTTCAAGGAAAAGTGCCATTTATATCAATCACAGCCCTGCTGCCTTGCCCAAAATCAGCTCCTGCACCTGCCTGTGCCCCCAGGACTGGGGTTGGTGTGATCTTCACTCAGGAACGAGCACATTTATTTGCGTTTTCCCAGATGTTCCCACCCCCCAGTGTTTCTCTTGGCTGAAATCCTGGCTGAGCCGTGCACAGGGCAGCCATCAGTGTTAGAGATGAGCTCCCAACCTCTGCTCCTTCCCCACAGTCTCTGATGGGTAGAAAAGTAGGCTAAGCCTCACGTAAGCTCCTCTTTTTTCCCTTTCTTTTCCTTCTTTTTTTCTTGATGAATAGGACCAAGAGGGAATTTGCAGCAGAGGATGGATCTATAACCTACTTTACCTTCATCTGGGATAGAAGGACCCTTAAGTCAGAGCAGAAATGGAGGATTTTTACCTGCTTTGTTTCCCCCCCAGGGTTATAAACAAGCTGAAAACATTATTGCTTAAAGCAGTGGCACTTGGAAATTATCAGTGCACATTGTTCTGAAGCTGGGAATCTCTTAAGCCTGCAGTGTTATTTGGGAAGTTTTTTTGGTTTCTGCCTGGAAGGAGCTCTGGAGAGGGCAGGGAGTGTTGCATGGAGGGCTGCTGGAGCCAGCTGAGGATCACAGGTCACTCACAGCACCACAGTTCCTCTTCTGCTTTAGAGATCCAGGGAAAAGCAAGGCACAGGCTTGACATTTTTCCTCATCTCTTTTCATATTTATTCATTTTGCCTTTAATATGAAAAAAATATATTCAAAATGCAGATAATTTATATATATATATATTATATATATATTTATTAAGATTTATTCTTAAGAACTAAATGACGATGTAGGTGGTTTTTGAAAAGTGAACCCCCAAACATCTCATAAGAACTGATTTTAGAGTAGTAAACATCAGAGCTGTAGGGTTATGTTTTCATGGCATATTCTAATCAGTTTTCATGGTTTGTGTGGGCAGTGGCTAGAGAATAGGACAAGAAATCAGGAGGTTGTGTTATTTGCTCTGTTATTAGGAAATTTCTTGTGGCACCTCCCCTTTTGCCTCTAAACCTCCCGGTCTGTGAATGAAATAATTCTTGACCTAGCTGAAGAAATAATTATGATCCTTAGATGATCCTTAGGGGTTCTATATCAATGCAAATCAATATTTCCTCTAAATGGGTGGAAATAGCAGTTCCAGGACCCAAGCACAGACTTGGCAAAGGCCAGAGGTGGATTCTGCAGGAAAATTTCTGTTTCTGCTGGTGGGATGCAAGGGCAGTGCAGAACAATTTTATCCCAGTGGCTGCTTTATCTTTATTTTGTTTTTTCTTTCCTGTTTTCCGTCTGGAGAGCAAAGGCAGGAGTCAGCACTGGCACGTGGAGGACGGAGGAGCTTTAAATGTGTTTGTAGAAAGTTGTCCCGTGTTGGTTTCCCTGGCTGCAGCAAACATGACTGGCATTTCATTATTCATTAGGCCCGAGAGAGGAACAGAATGGAGAAATATCAGCACTCTGAGACTCTGCTGAGCACCAAAATGGGCATTTCCATGGGGAGGCTGAAGCACCAGACACCTCTGAGGATCAGGATCTCTGAGGGGAGGGGTTTGGTGGGGTTTTTATCAAGCAAAGGGAAATTTTCCTGTGAAACTTCCTGCTGAGTGAGCTGAGTAATGTTATGCAGAGCAGCTGGGGCTGCCCCTGGATCCCTGGCAGTGTCCCAGGCCAGGCTGGACAGGGCTGGGAGCAGCCTGGGACAGTGGGAGGTGTCCCTGCCCGTGGGACTGGACAGGCTTTAATGAACTCTGTGACTCAGTGATTGCATTTGACATTATTTTGGGTCTGAATTTGCATTCCTGTCACTGCCCAGAGTGGGAAGGTGCAGAAGAGCCCGTGGGGAACACGTGAGGCACCTGCAGTACTCAGACATCCCCTGAAAGAGGGGTACAACTCCTCCTGTGCCCCTGGAAGTTCTGCTCTCTGCCCACTGCAAAGTCATCTGTGCTGCAAGGAAGTGCAAACAGAGCTTTTTTTAAATTTTATTTTTGTCTAGGAAAAGATAAAAAACTTCTGAGAGTGAAATAACCCCATTCGAGTCAACCCAAGGGGAAATGTCTGCCCAGATTTTCTAGATTAAAGTAATAAAATTTTCAGAGTCCTCAGCATTTTGTTTCAAGCACAGGAGCTGCTTCAAAATAAATGTTTGAAATATTTCCTGTCGAAATAAGGCAAACAGGCAGTTTTTATGAAGTGGAACATGAAGACAAGGAAGATTTTTTTTTTTCATAATATCATAGAGAAGAGTGGTTTGACTTTGGAAAAGAAAAATGGGAGCCTTGCAGGAATTTCTAAGGGCTCCTGTAAGATCGGTGGTGTGCAGGAAGGCAGAAAAGCCCTGGGAATGCCTTGCAGCCTCTTTGGAAGCAAGGATCAAACCCCAGAGAGGCGGAATTTCAGCCATGTGGGCTCAGAAATCAGTCTGGCTTTAACAGACGGTGCTCAGAAAGATTTGGGAAAATCCAAACAGTCTCAACACGAGATCCCAGACAGAGATGTCCAAGTCCAAGATGAGAGATCAGAGATGTGAGTGCTAAAGTTGCCCAGGCAGTGCCTTGTTAATGCCCACAGTAATCAAGTCCAAGGGAAAATATTTTCCAACAGGGATAGGGGTGGGGGGAATGCCAAGATATTTGCCTCTAGAACTTCTTTTTCCTTTCTTTTCCCCTCAGCAAAGTAGAAATCCCAGTGAAATTTCTGCTCTAAAGGTCAAACTAGAAAGCTTTCATCCCCAGACTTGTAAACTATTTCTCAAATCAGTGACTCTCGAAATTATTCATTAGAACACCAGCTCTTAAACTAAAATTCTATTAAGCTCTGTATCAAAGGGGTTTTATTCCTACCCACACAGCTCTCTGCGTAGCCCTGACACACCAGCAAGGACACAGCCTGAAGAACTTCATCTCTGTGTATTGGCGAGAGGGATGGCAGAAAAGGCGGCTTTGAAAATCAGGCGCAGTTTTATAGAGACAGTGTTTGGGGCTGGTGGGGCCCTAAGTACCAGCAGGCAAATCTTGTCTGTTGCAGGTAGCAGTTAAGAGCTTCCAGCCTTCCTTTCTGTGAGTTCTTCCAACCAATGCCCTCTCACATCCGAAACGGATTGAGGAGCACTGGCATCCCCTCTCCAAGACTGGCTTTATATTTTTTTTTTAAATATGTATATATATTTTTCTACTATATTTTTTAATTCCCACAGTTTGTAGCCAACAGTGGGATTATCGTGGCAGTGCCTCTCCTGTGCACCTGGCTGTGATTTTTGTCCAGGATGTGACCCTGGGATCTGTTGTATGTGGAAAGTTGTGCAACCATGATGAGAATAATTTGGGAGAGGGCATCCAAATATCCCTGAGTAGGAAGTTCTTTGCTCAGTCTGAACCAGGAGGATTTGACCGATCCAATCCATCACTTTTTTCTTGGAGATGTCATTGCCAGCTTAATCAGATTCCCTTGGGATGAGTTGTGTGCTCTGTAATATAAGGAATAATCTCGCTGTCTTCAATTCAAGGACTGGATGTGACCTTAAACATCATCCTAAATTTTAGATTGCTGGGATTATTTTAAAATTATAGAAGGGGTTTGAGAAGGCAAAGCCTATTATGATCTATAAATCTCTTTAAGTCATGCTTAAAAATTGGTTTTGGGTGTGTTGACTGTGTCTGGGTACTCAAGGGGATTGGGCATTTCACATCTAAAAAAGGTAATTAGGCCTTACCTGTATCATTATTTCCTATTGTGTGGGTGCTGTAAAGTTCATTTAATATCAGTAAAGGTGGTGTTTTGTCAACTCCAGAACACCCAAAATCGCTGGTGAACGTGTGCTAGCTTTCTGATTTATCAGTTGCTAAATTATCAGATTCATTTTTAACCATTCTATTTTCCTGTGCTCAAAGCACAACCAAGTCTCAAGGGTGAAATACCAACCACAACCCCCCATAAAATACAAACAGGCTAAAAGAACTCCTGAAGTGCTGATCCAAGGATCTGTTGCTCACCTAAGTGAAGCAGGAGTGTCCTAACCCAAGACTTATTTTTAGTAGAGTAGGAATGGCACTAAGGCAGTGCTAATTCCCAGTAATTCCCAGCTGGATGCACAGATGTGTGGGTACCACCCACCCTTCTCCCTCCCTGTGCAGAAACTCTGTGCTCCCTCTCTCCAGGTTCATTGGATATCTCATTTTGTAGGAATAATGATCCCTAAGGCTGCAGGTCCTGTGCTTTGGGGTCTCCTTGCTGTTAACATCAACTCAGTTGAGTGATATCAAGGATGTGTTATCAAATTTGCTTAGCAGAACTATATAGGGAAAGACTTTTAAGTAAAATCCACTAACATTTTTTAATTTTCCAAGCCTCTTAGCCGTGTTTTTCTTTGGCAATTAAAACCCACTGAGGTATAAAGCAGTGCTTGATGTGTGTACGTTTTTGTTGGAACATAGTAAAAGCAGAAACCATTTCATACCAGTTAAACAGGAATAATAGGTGAAAACAGCACTGACACTTCTCTAATCATTAGGAAAAAAAACCTTGAACTGTAATGACCAAGGGCTCACTAATGGTGAGTTTTTGACAGCGTGTCATTCAAGGCACTGCACAGCAGAGCTGCCTCCCACATGATACAGTCACAGAAATTGGCTTTCTAAAGGACATGCAGACACCTGCCACCACCAATTTGCATCACTGACTCTTCATCTCATTTTCTATAATATTTTTTGGGTGGTTTTTAATAGCTGTTGCACAGAGGGGTCTCTCCTAATTGCAGCACCGGCGTAATTACGAAGCATTTTGTGTTCTAAAAATAGGCACGTGTGGAAAAAAATCAAAGCAAAACATGGAAAGGCTCCTCGGGCAAACAAAGCCAGCAAAACAGAGCTCAGCTTTCACAAAAAATCGGGATCTCTGTCATGTCCCCAGTGCCCTGAGACTGGCAGGCTCCTGAGGGAAGTCTTGGTGTTCCAGTCGGGTTCCCAGGGCATGCTGAGTTCAGGAATTCTGTTATTTCCGTTATTTCTGTTATTTCCATTATTTCTGTTGTTGTTGCAGCCAGTAATGGGAACCAAGGGGGGCTCTGTAGCTGCTCTGCTGGGGTTGAAGTCTCACCACTGGGACAATCAGTGGAGCTGGAAATGATGAGGGATGTAAATACAGAAATCTGAGGCCAAATTTTACACTGACCCCACCAGCAGGAGCCGATGTGACCTTGTTTGTGTGCCCATCCTTCAATGCCATTGAGGAAATATTTCTTTAAAACTGTGCTTGCCTGGGAGTCACTTAGAAAAAGAATTACCACATTTCATAAAGCTCAAGCCCAAGCAGGTCCTAAGAAAGGAGGAAAGGCTGCAGTTCCTTTTGTTTTGCTTATAATTGAATCTTTTTTGCTATAAAGACTGATTTTTGTAGGCAAAATTTGGGGAAATTTTTCATTACTCTGGAGAACTTGTGTAATCATTACTGTGCAAAGCCATGTGGGCTTGATTAAAGTTTCCAAATGCCATTTACTGAGACAAAGTACCCAGCCTTGAGGGGCTGTGGGTCATTTCAGATTGCTTGAGCTTTTATTGAACCCCTTAAGAGGTCATCCCATACAATAATGCCCTGCCCAAAGTGAGGAGCTGGTGGGCAGACAGCTGCTGCTGGCATCTCCTGGGCTTTGGAGCATTTTTGGGGGAGCAGGGATCTGTGTCAGCCTGGCATCACTTCCCAGTACCTGCCCAAGTTGTGAACATTAAGGCAGAGTTTTGATGGAGGCTACAGAAAAATCTCATTATGCCAGAAAAGCCATTCGAGTCCCCATTAAGGGCTGGGTGTTGGTGTGTGCATTGCACTCCAGTGCATTTCAGAAGCAGATGTCAAGGCCCTGTGCAAATATTAGCTAATTAAACCTCTTCTAAGAGACACAGCTGAAGTACTTGTCCTCAGAGATGTGCAAACTTTGTCACCAAGAACTGAAGTGACTTTCCCAAAGTCAGGCAGCTGCTTTTAAATACATCCAGCTGAAATTAAATAACACATGCAGCTTTCTGCTTCTGTGGGCCTGTTCAGCTTGATTTAGAAGTGATACTGTTCAGAAGGTGCTTAAAAGGCACCTTAACTCATTCATTAAAAAAGGTGTGAGTAGCTGTTACTCACAGTAACCTGTCTGCACTCCTATTACACCCCCCTGTTGTATTCTCCTCTTGAAATCATTACTAATTGCTAATTACTATTCCTTCTCTAATGCTGGGGTTACTGGAGCTCACACAATATTTTTCTGTGCTCTCTGGAGTCCTTGGTATTGTGAGAATTGTTGGCAGCATACTGATCTCTGGAATTGCAAGTGTTAATATTTGCTTCCTCAGTTTTTCCTTTTAATCTGATGGGTCCGTGGGTTTGTTTGCTGGGTTTGGGTTTTTTATGGGCAAATAAAAAGAAAAATCCTCCTCTGCCTCCCAGAGTTCTTAGGTTTGAGGACAAAGGGACGTGGAACCTGATGGAGCTGTCACCAGGAAGCTGAACCATCCTCTCTGCAATTCAGAGATTGCAAGGTGGATCCTAAATGAAGCTCCTCACTAATCAAGTCTTCGTGATAATATTGTCCATTCCAATTTAGGTGTTGTAAAAATAAACCTGTGGCCTTCAGAAAGCACGGGCACAATCAGCCTGATGGCTTTGATGAGGCATTAGCCTTTCTTGTAATTACCTCAATCTTGTTATTTTGCTCAGAGCCAGATTTGAAGCGCTTGCATGAGGCTTTTCACTGCTGACTCCCAAAGCCTGATGGTTTGCAGTACAAGCAATAGTGATGAGTCCTCTGCTTTATTTGCTGATTTTGACCATTCTTGCAGCATTTCCTAGATGTTCATCCAAGCAGAGTCTGCTTTTCCTGGTAGCAATCCTTTTCTTGTCAATATTGATGTGAAAAATAGAACATTTATTCCTGCAGGCATTATTTGGGCTTTAGGCTGTTACTCCTCCTGCAGCTGTCCACAGAGAGGATGGGATCCAGCCTTGTGCCCATGTGCAGTCAAAATATATAAAAATCTGTGCATTGGCAGGTGGCCAGAGGAATGTTACAGTGGTTCCTATAAAGTAAAGGAAAAGAAAAAGAAAAACTTGTAAAATTTATAGAACTAAGGAATGAAGAATTATATCTCTTTAATTTTTTTTCCTGTTTTCCTTTTGTCCTGAGCCAGAAAAAAAA
>WAAG01043220.1:121270-140901 GCA_013390105.1 Tichodroma muraria | reverse complement strand
AAAAAAAAAAAAAGGCCCATAAAGGTTTCTTCCCTGAAAAGGGAAATGAAGCAGCAACAGCTTTGGATTTTATTTATTTAAATATTTTAAGTATGTGTGCAGAAAACATTTTTGGGAGAGGATAAAAATCAAGGCTCAGTTTTCCATCCTTGTAACCTTATAATGATGTTCCTACCAGTTCCTGCTGATAAATATTTATCACCTTTGTGTTTTCTCTGGTTCCCAACTGTACTGACAACAGGTTTGTAATTGCCAAACCAAGGCTCAGCTACACTGGAAACAAGGGGGAAAAAAAGAAAATTGAAATGCAGGAAATTGTTAAGGATCAGAGGCTGCCAAAGTGATTCCATGTCTTGGCGCTCCCACAAAGCAGCTGCTGGTGACAATCCTGATGCCACTGCTCAGCTCAGTCACCTCCTCACTTCACTGCAAGGCTCCTGAATTCAGGGTGCAAGGAGGAGAGCAGAGGGAGTTGTATTTTTGCAGTGCACGGGCCTGGAGGAGAGGAAAAAGAGAGAGGTGGAAGGAGGATTTTGATTGAATTAAAGCGCTCCATGGCTGAACGTGCAGCTGGTGCAAGAGGTTCCTTGTGGGGAGGGAAGGGTCTCCACACAGGGGCTGGGAGGGCACCAGCAGTGAGGCTCCTGGGGGGAGCAGCCTGGCTTGGGATGGAATTGCTTATTTAAGGCAGTAATTCTTCCTAAATTCATACAACAAACCTCCCCCAGCATTACAGGTGCTGCGTCTGCTCCTGTGGGTAAATCAGCACCTTCTCCCACTTTCCAGTCTGGGGAGGGCATTTCCTGAGCCTTTTGATGCTCCTCAGCCTCCTGCTGCCCCACATTCCACCCAGATCCCACCAGACCACCCTGCAAGCTGATATTTGCTTTATTTCATCTTTTCTCCTGAGGAGAAGCCTTCGGTCACCCTCTAACCGGGTTCTTTCTCTCCTGGCAGACCTTGAGAACTTCAAGACGAGGACGAGGAGCACGGTGTCCGTCCGCCAGGGCCAGGGCATGGTGCTGCTCTGCGGGCCCCCAGCCCATTCCGGAGGTAAAGAGCTTTCCTTCTCTTCAGTTCAGTGTCTGG
The DNA here is from genome assembly GCA_013390105.1 of Tichodroma muraria. Lineage (NCBI taxonomy): Eukaryota > Metazoa > Chordata > Aves > Passeriformes > Sittidae > Tichodroma > Tichodroma muraria. Next base: position 139,812 of record WAAG01043220.1, on the reverse strand, counting down.
CAACGAATCGTGGGGTTTCCATTCTCAGGGGAGAGAGCTCTCAGGATTTTCGGGGGGTTTGAAGCAGTCACCTGCGGGGAGAGGGCTGTGGCAGGGCTGCCCTGACTGTGGGGGTCATGCTGGGTGGCTGGGGAAGCTCCAGTGGGGGATAAATGCAGAGAAATCCACTTTATCAATGGGAGTTAATTAAAATTCAGAGGTGAGCTGATAGAAGCTAAAGCAATGTGTTCATATGCTGAAGTCATGACCAAGATCTTCTTGTGCAGCCTTTCTGTTTTGTGGTCTGGGTGTGTCTCCTGCAAAAAAGTTGAAGCTTGCTGACAGAGCCACTTTTGGGCATCAGCTTTTCATTATTTTCTCTTTTTCAAACCCTACTGGCATAATTTTTTGTGTCCTGGGTACTCAGGACGTGTTCAGTCTCACAGGGTGCTGTTTGCTTCAAAGAGGGTGGTATGAATGTTTAGAAAATACCAAACAATTCTTTCAGTTCAGCACAAACTTATTTTAAATGCACCAATTTGTGGCTTCCTGAGCACGTGTGTTGCACTGTTCTGTTTCAGATGTGTTGGGGAGGGGGTGTTTCTGTCAGAATTCCCTCTGGATGCTCTTGGAGTAAGCTCCACGTGTGTGTCCCTCCCCACCAGGACCCCCACCAGCCACTGCAGCTGGCTCCTTCATCAGGGGGCCGCTCGCTCCGTCAGAACAACAGAACATCTTCCAGGGATCTGTGTCCCTTTTAAAGAAATTTGCAATCCTGCTCTGAGCTCTGTCTGGGCTCATCAGCTGGATGGAAATTGCTGATGGTGGACCAAGCGCTGTTAGGCTGAGCTTGTTGCTCAGACAGGAGGAGACAGGGGCTCGAGGAGCAGCCGGGCTCGCGTCTGAGCAGCTGGCAGAGCTGCCCACGGGCTTTGTCCCACTGGGAGCCTCCCAGCCAGCAGGACTGACCCCTGCCGGGGTGACCCCTCCCGGGGGCAGCGTGGCCAGCAGGGCTGCAGGAACTGTGCGTGTTTGTCTGCTCAGCAAAGCCCCGCTCCGAGAGTTCCCTGCTTTGCCGTAAGGAATCCCTGCGGGGTGAGCAGCGTGTGTGGAGATGGGGGGTGAGCAGCTGGTGGGGTGTGAGCAGCGAGAAGGGAATGGCTGTTCAGGTGGTTCAGGAGAAGGTTTGGTCTGAGTTTATTTGCTGGTGATACAAAAAACTAAATTTCCAGAAGGTGCTGGTGTTATTTCCAGCTGAGGTTCAATAAGAGGGACAGAGCCTCGTGTGCTGAAACTGTGAGAATGTTTCTGGTAATAATTTCCCTCAACCATTTGGGTGAGAGATGACTTCCCCCGTGACCACCATCCATGACCTGCTCTACTGCAGCCAGAAAATTGTCCTAATTGTAGCCAGAACCACAGTCAGTCAGAACTGATGCTGCCACAGCTCTGTGACAGAGCTGGGCTGGTGTTACTGGGCTTCTGTATCCTGGCTTGCTCAGAAAGTGTTTACAGGAAACTCAAAACAGGTTAATTCAGAGCACTTGTTCTGCACGAATTAATCTGCTCTGTGGCAACACTTTCTTTTACTTTTCCTCCCGCCCAGGGTTAGAAACAAGATGAGTTGTAAAAGTCATAACTGCAAATTAATGCTTTTTGGTGATCATCAGCCAACTGTGCTCGAAGCCCTTGGGTCTGTGGCAGCCACTGCACGACCCCAGAGCCTTTTCCTGCTCAGCTCGGGGCAGAGGGAGGCTCAGGGGGAATATCAGGTGTCAGGGGAAGCTGCTGCTCATTGGGAAGCGCCATGTTCCGTGGGCAGCCCCGTCCCCAGGGCGCCGGCAGCGCTGGCAAAGCGGAGCTGTAGGATCAGCTCCTTCCAGCTGTCCCCCAGTGTAACATTGCCAGTGTTTAATGTTGTGGTGCAACAGGAAAAAACTCTTCAGCTTAGAAGTGAAAAATAATCCGGCTCTTTGGAAGCACGAGTGGTAATAAGAGGAGAAAATGCAATTGCCTATTTTAGAATCTGATTAGGACAGCGAACCCAACTTCATCATCCTTGCAAAAAGTGCTTGATGACATTAATGACCACTGCTGAAATATAGGACTAATTGTGGGAAAAGATCCACTTTAATATTATTATATTTTTTTTACTTTAGTTTCATATGTGCATTGAAAAATGAAAGCTGAAAAAAATAATTCAAAAAACCAAAACTATTCAATCTGAGAACTGCCATTGCTTTGCTGATGAAGGTATTCACTGGAGTAGTAGAAACCTGAAAAAAGCATCCTGGCCAGGTGCTGAGATTTGGGAAAAGAAAAATAGTAAATGAGAAGGGAATTATTTCCTGCCAGCCATTGTGTCACTGGTTGTCTCGGGCTTTTTATAACTGTGACTTTATTAGAAAGGTGCTGATCAGCATCCAGACCATTAACCTTTCAGCTGCTGTTCATTCTAATACATTGCCACTTGGAAATGTCCATTTTTGAGGAGCCGCCAGCTAAAAGTGAAGTTATGTTGGCCTACATACGTTAGTTGTTGAGGCTTTCTTTTTATTTTTTCTTGTTAATGATGCCCAATAAAGAGCTTCCTACCGTTTAAACGTTACGGGAAATTCATCCCGAAAATGAGTCCAAATGATGAACAGGTCCTTTCAGCATCAACAAATGGGCTGTGTACAGCTCGCACAGAACAATTTGGGCATTGCCGTGCACTGCCCCAGTTTTTGGTTTGAAATGAGCTGGAAATTCAAGCACATGGATCTCAGCTCCCCCCCAGACCCCAAATGGAAATGGAATGCGTGCTCCGTGCGGCGGGGAGCCGCTGTTTGTCAGGTCACTGCCTTGTGCTGGTACATTCTGTTAAGCAGCATAATGATGTGATGGCCTCCTCTGATGAAGTGCATGCTGAGTGCTGGAGATTTGGAAAATAAATGTTCATCTGCGGCTCGGGAAGTGGCTGGGCTGGAAAGCAGAATAAATGCAAATCAAACATTTGCTTCTGCCGCGTTTTCTGCGCTTGCAGCAGCGGATTCCCAGCCCCTGAGGCCAGTCCTGCCGTACTGATGACCCCTTTGTCTGTCAGAAGCTCCAGTTCTTTTCCTCGCCTTTATTTTTTGCCTTCTCCATTTGTTCCTAATGGACTGGTAGAAACCTGCCTTCGTTGTTAGGATTTTTCTGAGATAATTACCCTGCATGCGAAGTGTGTTCCCTCGTTATTTCTGCAGCTTGTTTAATCAAAAGCCCAACAATGGTCTTGTGTCAACCGTCCTACCCTGAAACTCCGTGGAAGAAATCATTGAAGAGTAAATATTGCTCTGGGAACGTGGCACTGGGGCCTAGGTAACAGCACCATGAGCTGCTGGTGGGGTTTAAGTCGACAAGAGGAAACAGCCAAAAATCCTCAAAGTCTGCGTATAGCTCAGGTTTGGCTTTGGTTTTGGTACAGAACACCAGGGGCCTCACTGTGGACACAGCATGACCTGGGATGTCCCGAGTGATGGAGTCACAGAAATGGGTTTGGGCACTGGGGGGGCATCAAAGAGTTTCTTTTTTTGTGAGTGACTATTTTGTTGAGACTCATTTAGGCACCTCAGCCTGTCTTAGGATGAGTCCTAGAATTTGGGTACCAGAAGACAAAGCTCTCCTGCTTTGCATTTTCAGAGCCCTGTGGGACCAGCTATTGAATCACAGAATGGTTTGGGTGGGAATGGACCATCCAGTGCCACCCTGCCATGGCAGGGACACCTCCCACTGTCCCAGGCTGCTCCCAGCCCTATCCAGCCTGGCCTTGGGCACTGCCAGGGATCCAGGGGCAGCCCCAGCTGGGGTTCAATTCACCCTCCCAGGGAACAATTCCTTCCCAGTATCCCATCTGACCCTGCCCTTGGGCAGTCCTCAGGGTGAACTGTCACAAGAGCAGAGCAGAGGAGAAGAATCCCCTTCCTTGACTATCTGGAGCATTTCGAGCCAAAACAGGAAAAATATCACCAAAACAGGCTTTGTTTTTTCTTGTGTGTTTCTTTCTGTTGCATTTTTAAGCCATTTTGAAACCATTTTGAAGTGTGCAATAGCATTCAAGTTAAACTCTTAGTGGAAATGTTTTCCTTCTGAGGAGCTTTGCAGGGGGAAGCACCTTTCCTTGTTTGCTTTTTTTGGTGGTGTTAATCAAATTTGGCAAGATACATTTCTTGTTGAGATAAACTTAATGGAAACAAACAAACAAAAAGCTCCAAAAGCTTTTCCAAAAGCCAAAGCAAACACTCGCTTATGTTTCTCAGGGCTCTGAATCTAAGCTGTGCTCTAAAGGGGATAGGCCTGGGAAGTATTTGGAGGTCACTGTCCTTTTAACTTTATCTCCAGATTTTGAGATAAAATATTCTTTTGTGCCAAATAGTTCTTTTCACTTAACTTTGTGGGAGCTGAATCATTTCGTTGCCACTTTTATTAGATTTGATACTCAGGCCAAGGTTAGTTAATATTTTAACAACTACAGTTTTCAAATTCCTTCTAGCATCCCTGGCATTTTGTTGGGAGTCCAGAGGCTAAAAAAATATAGTCTTGGAAAGGATTTTCTACTTGACAGGCTGGTAGCACACCCTGCCTCATGCAGAACAAACGGGTCTGGAAATCCTTCCCCTCCCTTCTCTGGGAAGATAAATGAACTTGTCTTTAGGATTTCTCTCACCCCCCTTCCTGCGAGTTTCTCGTGGTTCATCTTTAGAAAGATCTATAACCATGTTCTCATGACATTTGCCTTCCAGCCCTCGTGGGAAAAGCCTGTGGAGATGGAGCTCTCCAAGAGCTGTGAGAAGTGCTGAGTGTTCACAGAGGGCTGGTGAAAATGATCTCTCAATTACCTGATTATTTGAATTCCATGCTGCACTCCTGGCGGTGTGTCCTGTTCTGAGACCTCTGTGCTTCGCCCATTCCGCCCCTCACCACAGCTGGAGCACATTTATTCTCACTCCTAATCTACCTCAGCAACCTGGGCAAGAAATGAACCAGCTGTTGATGGCCTTTTCAGATAACAGAGTGCTCAGCTAGGCAGCGGGAACCCACCGGTGATCCTACAGGATGTGTCTTCTCCTGCCTCTTGCTGAGCACCTCAAAGTTCCTGCTGACCCTGGAACTGAATCTCCCCAATAATTTCTCTCTCTGAACCTCAGTTCCTCAGACACTTTGTCCCTCCACTCCTTTCTGATCTTCCTGGGCATCTGGGAGCTGTGTCCCCTTGGGTGAGCAAAGACAGGATTTCAAGGAAAATCAGTTTTCTGTCTCTGCAGTGCCCACGTTCTCAGTGCACTTGGAAAATTCCATCTTCCTGAAGAGGAGGAGATTCATTAAAGCTCAGTTGTTCCCATAATTCTTTCCTATCTGATGCCATCACTCCTGATGGAAACCCAGCCATGGTTGGAAACACATCCATGTCTGTGAGCTGAGCTGTTGACAGAGAATTATTCCCACATCTTTTCACAGATTGGATGCATTCAGGTTTTCTCATTCTCTCCTGCCTTTTTTCCCCTGCCGGTATCCAGGAGAACTTTTAGTTCTGTTGCACAGCTTAATCAAGTAGAACTAACGAAATTTTGGCACTTGACAGAGGAGATGGCAGTTCTGATTCCATCTCAATCTCAGCCTTTCCTGCTGCACGGGCAGTAGTGAAGTGTTGACACCCGAGGTGTTTGCAGAAAGCACTTTACTGATTCCAGGGCTGCTGAAACCACTCCTGGGCTCAGAAATCATTAGTGACTGCTCACTTGTCTGCTCACTTTTCCTCTTCTTTTATTATTATTTTTTTTAAAGGGCTGATGGACACTTCATGGGCTGGGAACAGTGAGGATCTTTTGGCTGTCGGGGTGGCTGATGGCCTCTAGTGGGATGAGTGGTTTGAGGGGTTTGTCTTGTAAACAATCCATCCCACAAATCATGTCTCAGGTTCCCTCGTGTTTGTACAGCCCCCACCACGCAGTGCAAGGAGGAAGGGGAGCAAACCTGGGAAAAATCAGAACAGTGCAGGAGGAAAAAGGCAATTATCAGGAATTTTTATACCATGGTCAGCAAATGGAGCATAGCAAGAATCCTGGAGCATTTAATGTCCTCACTCCACAGTAACCTTAATATTCAGCCTTTATTTTCCTGTTTCTTTCACTGTGGGCTGCCCAGAGCTTTTGAGAAATGTGAATTTTACAGAACCTGTATTCCCAGTTCCCCCTTGCGAGGCAGGTTATCAAAGGGCTGAGCTACCCCTGTTACTCCTTATTAAGGGATGGATAGTTCTTCTTCTTTCTCTCCTGTCTTAATGTCTTTGGAAGCCTTTGCTGCTTGGTCAGATTTGGTTCCAATTAGTGAGAAGCTAATTTAGAGAGGAGCCTCGCACACATGGGTGGGCACCGTGGCTGTAAAAGTTCCATTTCTCCAGGAAACCAAGCAAAAAATCTGCTAAGCTGGTTGGAAGTTGGTTCAGCTATTTGTCAGAATGCTGCAGAGTCACTGATCAGCCTGTCATGGATCACTCCCAAGGCTGGAGGGAAAATATGAGCAGGTAAACTCTCCCTTTGGGCTGGGAAAAGCAAAGAACAAAGAGGCAGGGAAATATTTTCCCGTTAGGGACGCTCAGTAATGGATTTGACGTATTTGACTGTGGTGTTGGGTTGGTGTTGGCAGACCTGGAGCATCAGGAGGTGTTGCAAACCTCCCCGGGTTGTGGGGCAGGTGTTAAACCTTGTTTTCCATGGCTAATTCTGCTTGGAGGATGCAGGGAAGGGCAGAGGGGAGGCTCAGTTCCCAAACAAACAGGGAAATGCCCCTGCAAGGTGGTGTTCCCATGAGCTGGGGCTCCACAGCTCATGGCTGACTTTCCCAGAACGGAAACCCGTGAAATTCCAGCAGGATTTCCCAGGAATTCCCAGGGGGTGGATGCAGGATGAGTGCTGGAGATGTGTGGGAGATGGAGGAGACCATGAGGAGAGCAAAGGATGCAGCATCAAAAATACCTGAATCTGTGACCAGTCTTTCCTCTTAACAGTGTCTGCCACTCCCATGTCCCCAAACAGCAGGAAAATTCCCATGTCCAGAGCATCAACATCTTAAAAGTGTTTTCCAGAGCATGAGCAGCTGAGCTCAAAAAGCCTCTGTGTGATTGATCTCAGGCCAAGATCCAGAAAACAACTTCCCAAAGCTTCCAACTCCTGCAGTTTGTCTCCTGCATGTGAAAGCTGCGCCTGAGCAGCCTGGCAGCACTTCTGCCAAAAAATTCCCTCAAATTTCAGCCCAAATTTCCCTCCAGGTGTCTCTTTCCATCGCAGGGAGTAGGTGAGTCACACACTGGGTTTCTGTAATTTGTCTGTGTCTGGCTTCATATGATGGAGATTATTACAGTTCAGCAAAAATGGGGTTCATTAAACTTAAAACCAGGCATATGAAACTCTCATTTAAATAAAAAGTGATTGAGAATGGTAACTTCCATTTAAAGTGCATCTCCCATCATTTATTTTTTATGCTCTGCCACAGTCACCGTTTAAATTATTAAAAGCAAGAAGTAAAAAGCTTCTCAGGAGATAGAAATGGATTAGATTAAAATTAATCTGACATAATCCTTTCTCTAAAACTGCTGATTCAGTTTGTGCACAAGTTTATCAACATATTTGAGGATGAAGGATAAGGATAAATTCTCCTCTAATTTGGGAGTGCTTTGGCTTGATATCTCTGACAGCACAGGGAACACGCAGCGCTCTCTTAATTGAGAGATTTATGAAATTACAAATATTTCTAACAGCACAAATGCCAAGCTCATCATAGATTTACACTCATTTAAGCACCTGAGGTGGCGAATGTGATCTGCCTCATTTCAGCTGGGATGAATTTGGAGGTGCAAAAAATAGGGGCTCGGTCAAGAGCAGATATTTGCCACCAGATTTTCAGCTGGCACTTGTCACTTGTCACCTGCAGAGCCAGCACCCCCCAGCATTCCTTGTTGTGCCCCAGGTGGGTGGCATGGGCACAGGAGGAGGTAACTGGAAGGGAAGAGGCTCAGCCCCCCACTAAAGACCTTGGAAACGGTGAAATAATAAGGAACATGACGTTAATGGATTTTTTATTTATCAGTGACAGCTCGTGACACCTTTAAAAGGAAATCATCTGCGAGCCAGTGGTGTGGTTTATTCCCTGTTTGGTTGCAGTCAGCACTAAATGAAGATTGAAATGGGATTGAGAGGGGGTAGGGCTGGCAGGGTTTGGCTAAAGATGAGTGAAATCTGTCGTCTGACAGAACCCAGTCAATAGCATTTATCGGGAGTTGTAATGCCTTGTGATGTCTTTATGAACTAAATTAGAGATCAGAGTCCTGCTCCCAGGCTCTGCTAACCCTTTCCCTCCAAATCCAGCTCTGCTGGCCTCTGCAAAGCCCTCGGAAGCAGCCAGGGATGCAGAACTGTGTAGGTACACAAACACAGCACTGATGTATCCAATTTGGGGTCCCACATCCCTGGGTGCACATCCTGCTTTGTTCAAGTCAACAGTCCTGGCTGTGGGAGCCCCCATTCCTACGGGGCCCATGTTTGGTTGTTGAAAAATCAGTGGGGGTTTTGGTTTGGGCATTTTCTCTTACCTCATGCAGAGGAAGTGCCTAAAAATGCAGCCATGATGTGTTTAAATATAATGTGCAACCATGACGATGTTTTCAGCTGGTAGATATCAAAGTACTTTATCTAAATACTGATTATCTATCAAATAAATGAAGAGAATTTTTTTTTCCTGTGTGCTGCAGGCAAGTGCCCTATGGGCCATGCCCCCTCAGGCTGTTTGGGCAGATATTTCAGCCTTGGAGTTGATCATAATTTTAATTCATTGCAGGAAGAAAATTCCTCTGCAGCCAGCTTTTCATTTTTTTTTTTTTTTAGAGGTTTGATCTAATCTCTTACAACTACAGATCAAAGGTAGTGAAAGCTGGTATTAGAGGATTAGCTAGGTCACATTGAAATATGTTTTAAAACAAGCCCAGGGACCTTTAGCTTTTCTGAAGCAAGTGCACACACAAAAAAGGATTTTTAAGCTAACTCTCTGTGACTTTAAACAGAAAACAAACTGATGGATTAAATCTGTGAGTCATTCCTTCAGGTGATGTGTGGAGCACTTTATGTAACACAAGCCTGGAGAACATCAGCAGTGGCTGAATCTCTCACAGCACAAAACCAGAGCAGAATTTAAATTCAGTGTAAGCATCACTTGTGCACTTGCCCAGCTTCCCGTGTTTTCATTCTCTTTTGATGACTGCTTATAAGTAATTAGCAGCTTCTGCCCAGCTGCCTTTTTATCTTTTTCTCTGGCTGATCTCTCCAGTTTCCACGTGTCACAGGGGTGCTTGATCTCTGGCTGTCAGGTGAAGATGAGTGTTTCTTTGCAGAGATGTTGATGCCACTCTCTGGACCATATCAAGCCATTATTCCTTTTTTTATTACCAGAATTTCCTCACTGAAATGAACCTAGAAAGAGAGAGTGTCACCCAGCTGATCACTGCTGGGGTGAGCCTGACTCCAAAAACTTCAGTTTATACGAGGAGGGCTTGAAAGTGGCATCAAATCCAATCCTGGTTCATCATTTCCAGAGAACACCAAACCTGCCTCGGGAGGCATCAGAATGACAAACTCAGCTTGGGTTGGTGGGTGGGTTTTCTTTCCAAGCAAGACTGGCCTGTGCTGTAAATGTCTCTTAGACAAGCTTTAAAAGCTTTTCGGACAAAAACCCTCAAGTTTCTCCCCAAACCAGCCAGGCTGTGCTCGATGGGAGGGGGTGTGTGCCCAGCAGATGCTGTTGAAATAGTTTCGGTGTCTAACTGGAGCAAATGTCCCAGTGCAGGACCTCGTCTCAGAACGTTTTCTATTCAGCACAGACAGAGACTTGTGTTGATTTTCCTCCCTTTGGGTGCAGGTTGCCCCGTGGCACAGTGCACTCATCCTTGGTGCTCACGGCCATCCACTGGGGCTGGAGGCTGCCAGGAGAGAGGAGCCAGGCCAGCTGTGCAGCCAGCAAATGTTTAACTGGTGTCAAGACCCACCAGCTGGAGATGCAGGAGATACAGGGGTTATTGATTAGGCTTCAGGGAATGAAGACCTCTTGCCCTTTTAATTACCCAGACCTGGGCAGCCGAGAAGCTGGGAGGCAAACACAGCCCTGAAAATTGCTGTGGGGATGGATCTAACACAGAAATTGGGTAATTTGTGCCTTTTTCTCATTTTTATAAATTTCTGACAGCACATTTCTCTGTTGCCTGGCTGCTGAGTAACTGTGTCCTCAGATTTGGCGTAGCTGAGGGTTCATCCAAATGTGTTTTATTAACCTTAGATTAATCTTGTTCATTATTTATCATTTTCTTTTTTAAAAGCTGCATTTGAGGCCCAGAGCCGTGGTGTGATGTAGCTGGGCAGCAGAGCTCACACTCAGAGGGAGTGTTAGCAGGTGATACTTTTGTCCAGGCTGATTTCCTTAAATTGTTCTGCAATTATTTAAGACTGGAAGATAAAAAATTAATCCAGTGGTGCTGGCAGGGCAATGGCACAGTCTGTAGNAAAAAAAGAAAGAAAGAAAGACAGTGCATAATTCATATAGCTTTAACATTAAAATAAAGCTGTGAAAGAGAAAAATGGTCAAAACTCCAGAAACTGCAGAGGACTGGTGTGTGTGGAGAAAGCCTGGGAGGGCCATGACCATGGAGTGGTGTGCCAGGGATTTGTGTCTCCCAGAGAATTCCCTTTTTCCCCAGGGCACTCTGCCAGGTCTTGTGGCTCTTGGATCCTTCTTTCCTGCTCACGTTTTGTGTCTGTGGGTGTGGATTGCTCAATCAAATCACAGTGAAATTTAGAATTATGAAATTTGAGTTATGAATACCCCCTACAAGCAGCTAGCAGATTTTAATAAGCAAGTTGAGAATACAGCTCAGGTTCACAGGACGCCCATCAGAGAATCAGTTCAGCTTTAGTGTTGCCCAAATTTGCTGTAAGCTTCACTTACGAGCAATTTGAACACCAAGGAATGGAAGCAATCAGAGCAAAAAAAAAACCCAAGAATTCTGCAAATTATCCACCAAAAATGAGTTTTTTATGAAGTTTATACAACAACAATGGGTATGGCTGGGGGTTGCACAACAAAACGTTATTATTGCATTTGGATATATTAAAAAAAGGAGCAGGTGGGAATATTTGGCACAGGAACACAGCCAGAGCCAAGAAATTTGTCTGTGCTAAATCACCTAAAAGCAAAGTGCTGAATGCAGTTCCTCCTGACCATCACCTGCATTGCAATAGCTGAGGGAACAGCTTCTCTCCAGGAAAAACTTCAGTGGTGCTGTTGGGAATGGCAGGGAGTGAAATAGACAGGAAAACTTCAGCACTTCTCGTCCTGCAAAAAATAAATGAATTTGAAAAAAATTTAAAAACAGCCATGATTTTACAGAAGTGCGTTCTGCAAAAAAATAATTGAACATTGAAAAAAATTTAGCAACCATCCATAATTTTTAAAAATTTAAAAACCAGCCAACCAAACAGAGCTGTGTTCACTCTGTCTGGATTTAAATTATTTACAGCAGGGGATGAGCCTCACCTCTCCTTTCAAAATGTCTCCAAATTATTTACTGTTGCAATCATAGCTTGAGTTGCTTGGGACAGTTTAAAGGGAGGATTTCGTAATTTCCTTAATTTCATGTTTTTCATCTTTCCTTAATTTCATGTTTTTCTCTTGCCATGTGTAATGAAACGTCATTTTTGTGCTTCATGATTTACAGAAAACCTTCTGGTTTACACTGAAAATCAGTTCCCACCTGTCCAGCTTGAGAGTGACAGAGTAGGTGATAACACAGGAATTATAGCAATCATTAAAGATTGGATTAATCTCTGTAACTTTCAGTAAAGCCTATAAAAAGTAATAGTGTATTGTACCCACACTGTTCTTATTAAAAATGATAAATGACCCCCATTTTTTGGCTAATACTGATCCCAAAATTTCATTCTTCTGCTCAGCTTTATGGCTGCCATAATCTTGATATTTTAATAGCTTTTCCCATAACAGCCACAGAGACCTTTTTAAGTGGCAGCCCTGACTTTATGGAAGAGACTTTAAAAAAAAAAAAATTCAAGAAGAGTTTCTTCTACTTCAAGGCAGAGGCAAAATATGTGCACATCTCAAGACAGGCAAGCAGAGAATGTTATTCTGGCAAACCACAGGCCTGAGGTAATGATTACTCAGAATTTCTGTGCAGCTTTCGCTGCAGAGTAAATAATGGAAATGAAGAAAAATAAGGTTACAGCATGTCCTGGGTCTGTGCAGGGGATGACCAGGCAGGTGCTCAGTGGCTGCTCTGGCATTGCAGCTTGTGGAGTTTCTCCTTTCCTTTAAAAACAGCAAATACAGGTCAGAAATTGAGTAATGTTCTGTGTTTGAGAGACCTGCTTGAATCTGCTTCAAAGGGGAAATGAAAAGCGTGGGAAATCAGGCAAAAATCACATGTAAAGGGCCCCAAATTAGACAGGAGAAGTTTGTAATAAATTCCTCAAGGAATTAGAGCCTAATGTGTGATTAGAAAACCACGACCTGCCTGTTGCTGCTGATTCCTGGTGCTCCGAGGCTCCGTGTTGGTGACTTTGGGAAACGTTCCCATCGCCAGGAGCCACCTCGGGCTGTGTTTGAAGTGTCTGTTTGCACAGGAGTTACAAATTGCCTGTGGGATGTGAGCTGCCTGTCACTTCCAGAGCAATTAGAGAGGGAGACCTTATCAAAAGGAGCCCGTCAAGCTGGAGAAGCCATAAATATTGCACCAGGATCTCTCAGGAAATCAAAGGCAGTTGGAGGGAGTATTTATTTACATGTTGCTACACAAGCAGATGCACTCAGAGATGCTCCAGCCTGTGCTGCTCCCTGGGCTCGACATTCCATTGGTCCCATGGTGTTTGAGAGAGGGAGAGAGAGAGAATTAGCCAGTTTTAAGTGTTATATAGCAATAGTGGGCTGCTCCCAATGTCCAGTTCTGTGTCAGCTGGGCAGCTGGATCTCTCTGGCACTGACAGGAAGGCAGAGCTGCACCTGCAGATCTCCACTGTCTTCCTCAGTTTTATGCAGCCAAATTAAGAATATTTGAAGGTGGCTTTTTGGGGAGGTTGTGATGTTTTGCCCTCTAGAAATGGGTCTCCTTTAGTCCCCCCTGCGCTGGGTTCCTCATTTTGGAAGGATCCCAGCTCATCCATTTGCCTGTGTCTCTGATCAGACCTTCTCCTCTTGCACAGCCTCCTGTGCCCTGCTTACCCAGGGCTTCCAACCCTTAAATATTATACAACAATACCTATTAAATACCTTTAAGTGTGATATAGCAATAGTGGGCTGCTCCCAATGTCCAGTTCTGTGTCAGCTGGGCAGCTGGATCTCTCTGGCACTGACAGGAAGGCAGAGCTGCACCTGCAGATCTCCACTGTCTTCCTCAGTTTTATGCAGCCAAATTAAGAATATTTGAAGGTGGCTTTTTGGGGAGGTTGTGATGTTTTGCCCTCTAGAAGTGGGTCTCCTTTAGTTCCTTCCACCATTTTGGAAGGATCCCAGCTCATCCATTGGTTTGAGTCTTTGATCAGCCTCCTGTGCCTTGCTTACCCAGCGCTTCCAACCTGGCCCTCAGCTCCGATGACAGAATTATCCCAGACTTTTTAACTGAGGCAGAGCCTAGAAAAAGCTCCTACAATGATTATAGGGTTGGAAAGTCTTGAAAATGCCGGCACAAGGGCTCTCAATGGCTCTCACCAGCAAAGAGATGAGAACTCCTTAAGCCAAAGGGATCATTAGCCCACAAGCACAGAACCACAGACTAGAATGAAAATATTTAACCTGGAAATTAGAGGGGTTTTAGCAATTGAAGTGATACTGGCTGGCAGAGAAAAGCAGGAGCCATTTCTGGAGTGTAATAATTCCTACAAGACCTCCCGGGGGAGGATGGGAGGGACAGGGATTGATCCTGAAATTCCCTTCCCACTGTTTTCCTGTGGTCAGTTCACCATTTCCACAGTCAGAGCAAAACTGCAGAGCCCAGGGGGGCTCTGGTGGAAACCTTGTGTGTGAAGAGCCACTCCAATTTCAGCACCTCTGTGCATCCCAGGGCAGGGATGTTTATTTGCCTGGTGCTGGCTGCTTTTGGAGGAGCAAGGTAATTGTTCACTGAGAGTAAATTTAAAAAAAATCAAACCAACAAACTTAACTACTTGCAGAAAATAATAAGCTGGCCGAGAAGTGGTACCTTGTTTGCTCTGAGTATCCTCTTGACACCAGCATGAGGTTCCTCCTAATGAGATGCATATGTGTAAATATGATGATTAGATATTCCCTCATAAACAGAATTATCGTATCTTCCTAAAAGCCTAAGCAGGCATTATCGAGTCCTGTTGTTACAAATAAATAAATAAAGGCCAAAAGTCTGCATTCAGCCTCTTCTGGCTGGGAACAGTGGGACGTGAGGGCAGAATATATTTTCCAAAGTACCTAATGGTAGTTGAGGTCAATTACAGCCACGACTCATTAGAGTATTAAAATAAGAATATGATTTTAGTATAATTAGTGTTCCCTTAGAAAACTTGCAGCAGTCTTGTATCCACTTCAGGCTCTTTGAGTGTGTTTGGGCATTTGGCTCAGGCAGATATAGCAGGGTGAGACTGCATTAACCTCGCCCACAGCCTCTGCAACATCTCTCAGTTCTTCTTTATGGCTCAAATATCTTCCAGAGACACCTTATAAAACACAAAGCCCTGTCTAATTAGTCACAGAGAAGATTACAGCTGCTTAATTTAGTGTTCAGTTTTCTGCTGATTCAGAAATTCCTGAGGAATAAAGCATCCAGTGGGTGATAACACAACTCTGCAGATCCTCCTCACAACTGGCTTTAAGGGGGAAAAAAAATTAATTAGGGAGGATGAGAGCAAAGCCATGGGCAGGCTGGAATGTTCAGAAAGGTGAGATGCCTGTGACATGTATTTTATTCTGGGTGGAGTTGAAGGGGTAGCAGGAATATCAGATCCGTGTGTGGGCTTGGTAGTGTCACAGCTGGAAATTTACATTTGTAGGGATGCCTTTTTCTCTGATCCTAAAAATATGAGCCAGACACAGTTAGGGTGATGAAAGGGGCACCTTATGTAGGGATCCTTAAGTGCACAAATTCGTCAGGTGGAAAACGCTGAGGATGCACCCAGCTCATGATTTATGTACAATTTTTATAGATTCTGAAAATTAGCATATCTGACAGGTACACCCCAATTAGGAACCTGCCCGGTGAATTAATTCCCCCAGTTCTAGTGCCTTCTAAATTCTCCCCCCTCGGATGAGATCCAGGCCCTCTTTACAAAAACACGTCTAGAAAAGCCATTTTCAGCCTTGGTTTCTAAGGAGAGTCAAGACAGCATAGGGATCCTGGAATTTGTTTTGTCGTTCTGCCTAGGAAAATATTGAAGCTAAACCATAGTAAAAAGCTACAAATATCTGTAAAGAATACAGAGAATACATGAAAAAAAAAAAAAGGTAAAAAATCAAAATGGCGCCGGAGAATACCGAGAAGATTAAAAGGTAAAAACCAAAACGGGCATCAGAGAATATATGAAAGAAAAAAAAGGTAAAAATCAAAAGGGCATCAGAGAATATAGAGAAGATAAAAAGGTAAAAACCAAAAGGGCTTCAGCAGCCGTGGGGCTCATTCTGTGGGCTGTGATATCTCCAATGTTCCCTGCTCACAGCGGGTCCCTTGTGCTTGCAGAGCTGACCTACGCCTGGATCTTCAACGAGTACCCCACCTTCGTGCACCAGGACAACCGGCGCTTCGTGTCCCAGGAAACCGGGAATTTGTACATCGCCAAGGTGGAGACCTCGGACGCGGGCAACTACACCTGCGTGGTGACCAACACCGTGACCAACAGCAAGGTCCTGGGGCCACCCACGCCCCTCGTCCTCAGGAACGACGGTAGGACCCTCCCAAGCTGCCCTTGGGGGCTTTGTTGTCCTTCAGGTGGCGGGATGTCACCCCGAAATGAAAAAAGCGGCTGAAATGTTTATATTGCCACGGTTTAGTTGAGGTGTTAGGGCATGGGTTGGACTCGATCTCGATGGTCTCTTCCATCCTAGTGATTCTGTGATTCTTTTGGAGTTAAGGGTTTTTCCCTTCACGGTTTTTCCCCTCACAGTGGTGCTGGAGCTGTGGTTCAAACTCATGGGCAGCTAAAGTTGCTCTTCCCATCGCTGGAGAGACTCCCAGAGTCAGGCAACAATTACGAAAGAAAAACCCAGTGGGAGTTGGCCAAAGACAGGAAACAAAATAGATTTTAGAGTCTGGATATACCAGCTTTTCTCATTTTGTGCAGCCCAAAAGTGAGCAAAGGCACTTTGTTGTTTCGGTAACTGTTAGCTCAGTCTGTGTTTCCCAGCAGAATTAATGCTATTTTTAGTGGTCTGTGGAATAACACAAAAAAGGGGAGAAGAAAGCAAAAGAGGATTTCTAAATTTATACAGACAATTGATCTGTATTGTCATCATTTTGGAGCAGATAAGAAAAATACATTTGCATGTTAATTTCCAATTAAAATTAATTAAAATGTCTCTGTTGAAAGGCTAACAGTTGGGACATTTGTTCCAGGAATAGAAATGCAATGTTAGCAACTTCTCCTGGAAGAAGATCCACTGTCACCTCGTGGGATTTGACAAAAATTCCTTGCTTGGGAAGTGCAGGCTCCTTGCTGCAGCCTCCTGCCCACCAAAGCTGACACAATCCCTGTGGATGGAGTGGGAAATGCTGTTGCTGATGAGGCATTGTCACAACTGGACTGGGAGGGGTGGAGGTGCTGTTTGTCCAACTCTGCTCCACGTCTGCCATCCCCTACAGGGAATTCTGTGTTGCTGTAAACACAGCAGCAGAAAATCTGTCCCTCTGAGGCCACAGTGAGCCATGGCACAGGTGACGAAGAGCAGTGTTAAAATTTACCTCATGCTAACAATTGCAGTGCTGAAATGATACTTTTAAGCATTCCAATAATGGGATTGTTTTTTGCAAACCCTACTGGAAGAGCTGGAGAGGGACTTGGTAGGAGGGTGTGCAGTGATGGAACGAGGGGAAATGGCTTTAAACTGATGGGGCAGGGATAGATTGGGAGGGAATTGTTCCCTGTGAGGGTGGAGAGGCCTTGGCACAGCTGTGGCTGCCCCATCCCACTCCAAAGCCTGCTAGGAGCATCCAGGTGCTGAGAGCTGCTGCTCCTGCAGTACTTCCCTATTTCTCTTTAAAATGTGGGATTTTCCATATCAGAATTGAAGCAGTAACAGTAGGAAAGGACCAAAATAGTCCTGAAATTAAATTGCCATTAGCAGCAGCTGTATGGGCCAATTAAACTGTAACATTTCACAGGTGTTGTCAGGAAATGCATATCAAATCCTCAAATTAGCCTCCTCCTGAATTCCTGGGACTTTCATCCCAAAGAACATTTTTAAGCCTTGAAATTGGAAGAAAGACACAAAAGCCTCTGAAATGCCAACGCATGGAGCATCTGATGTGCCGTGACACTGGGAGTGCTCTCCAAGCCACAAACCCAGGGTCTGATTTAGTCCTTTATTTCCTCCTCCATCCCTGCCACCTGCACAGCCAAGTCAGATGTTAAATCACCCAGGAACAGCAGGAAAAATGAGGATTTTCTGCATGGAAATGATCTTGGATAAAGGATGGAGATGTCTCAACTGCTCTGATGTTGTTCCTATAAAGAGGAGACAGCAGGACTCGCTTCATGCCCTGCCTGAATTGATGGAGATAGGCAGGGTGTCATTGCAGCAGGAGCCTTGTGATTTTTCCAGGTACAAATCCTGATTTTTCGGTGGTTGGAGTTCACAGTGAGGCTGTGAGAGGCCAGAGCTGCAGAGCTGAGGGAGGTGGTGCTGTAGCTGCTGTCCCACTGCCCCAGGGAAGCATTCCCACCCCACTGCGGGGTTTTATCCCCCTGGGAATTCAGCTGTCCGGGCCCAGCCCATGGCAAAGAAATGGGAATAAATAAAAAGTGAGTGAAGAGAAGGGGAAAATATCTCCACAAATTCTATCAGCTGCCACTTTGGAGACCAAGGGCCGGTTCTTGGCTTGATTGAAGCCCACCCAGGAAATATTTAGCACAGATTTTGGAGAAATTCAGGCAAGATTGCAAAGAATTGGCAGGTACCAGTTGGGAACCCAGGATTTTGAGCTTTTGGAGGGTGCACTGTTAACGTGCAGAGGGTTAACGAGGGATGTGCCATGCAGTTCTTGTCTGTATGGTTTGTGAATTCTGGAATGTCACCACAGGATCACAGATTTCCAGTTCCATGTGCCAGGCAGGACATGAATATGGGGAGAGTATCCATATTTTTAATAAATGCATTTAGTTTTGACAACTGAGGCTGTGCAGCAGCTACTATAATTTTCTTATAAATTTATATAATTGTATTTATATTATATAAGAATATATATTTATATAATATATGATATATAATAGATCATGCATAATTTAATGTAATATAATATAATGTAATGTAATATATAT